>NC_046111.1:10522420-10542936 GCF_010993605.1 Petromyzon marinus
TCCCCCTCCTCCTCCTCCTCCCCCCCTCCTCCTCCCCCTCCCCCTCCTCCCCCTCCTCCTCCCCCTCCTCCTCCCCCTCCTCCTCCTCCCCCTCCCCCTCCCCCTCCTCCTCCCCCTCCTCCCCCTCCTCCCCCTCCTCCTCCTCCCCTCCTCCTCCCCCTCCTCCTCCTTCCCCTCCTCCCCCTCCTCCCCCTCCTCATCCTCCCCCTCCTCATCCTCCCCCTCCTCATCCTCCCCCTCCTCATCCTCCCCCTCCTCCCTCCTCCTCCCCCTCCTCCTCCTCCCCCTCCTCCTCCCCCTCCTCCTCCCCGGCTTTGGGGGTAGGCGTTCGTCCAGCAGTGGGTTGATAGACGTGGGTGGGTGCGGGAGTGGCTGTTGCTGCTACTGCTGCTGTTGTTGTTGATGTGCTTAGAGACCGGCCTTGCTGCGCTCTCGTCTGGCAAGCGACAGACAGGGGACGGGGGGGGGGGGGCGCACCCCTCCTGACCCCTCGCGTAAACAACGCGGCCAGGAACCCTTTCACTTTGATGTGCCACACGCCGCAGCCATACTTCACCTCGACGTGCACGGGGCTTAGACACTGGGCTCCAGAGGGGCGGGCGGGCGGGGGGTCGCGGGGAGGACGCGGGGGAGGGGGAGATTTTACCTTCGTGCTCACGCGCGGAGTGTTCACGCGTAGGATGTGGAGTGTTCACGCGCGGAGTGTTCACACGTAGGACGTGGAGTGTTCAAGTATGTACGTTGAACTTCTTTGGCACCGTACATAGCTAAGCGTGCTAATCGGGGGCGCGGGGGAAGGACAACAACCTCGGTGTTCACGCGTGGAGTGTTCACACGCGGAGTGTTCAAGCGGGAGAGTGTTCACGCGTGGAGTGTTCGCGTGTAGTTTTGTTGAACCAGGTGAGATCTCACGAGAGGGAGCAGGGCGAGTCTTACTTGTAAGCACCAAAATTGACAGCAGCAAGTAACGCATGAAAGTTTTTAGTTGCAAGTAACGCATGAAAGTTTTTAGTTGCTCGACAGCAACGAGGCACGTGGCGATCGCAGTGACGAAGGAACGGGCTCAGGAACGAACCGCAGTGAATGTTCAAGTCGAGTCTTGCGCGGTAATGAATGCCTCCCTCCTCCCCCCACACACCTTTCGCAAGCCATCGTCCAACTCGTTCATGGTGCACAGCCAAAGAGACGCACTGCACGGTGGCATCTCCAGGGTGCGGAACGTCGGACGTCGTGCCGAACGGCACACCGGAGAGCCACGCGTCAGCACGACCACGACATCCCACGCGGTTAGGCCGATCCTTATTTTATCGGCCTTGGCGTGTCATGATGATGGTGATCTCTCTCTCTCTCTGTGTGTGCGTGTCTGGGGAGCGGCGGCGCAGCGGTTAGCAACGCGCTGCGCTACGAACACGGCGAACCGCGTCCGGTTCCCTGCTCACGGCCAACGCCACCGGTGACGATTATCTGAACCGCTCCTGGGCCTCCCCCTAGGTCGACTCAGCCTCAAATGAGCACATGGTGCGGTTGTGTAAACATCGTCACTGGGGAGACAAAGGCGGCCGGGTGTGGTGCTGACCTTTGTGTACCGTGCCGGCCTTCATAGGTGCTCGCTCAGAGCACTTGCCCCAACAGCCTGTTAAATTCTACACGGGGGGGGGGCGAATCTTCGTCTTTGTATTGCGAGGAGCGGTGGCACAGCGGTTAGCGCGCTGCGCTGTACGAACCCGGCAATGGCCCGAGTTCGACTCTCCGCTCGCGGCCGCCACCAACACGGAAAGTGACGGCGCTGGGATTCTCCCTGGACAGGGAGTCGAGGGGGGGGGGGGGTCATGACCCCGGCACGCGCCGCCTGCTTCTCCTGCTGCTACTCCTGCTGCTGCTGCTGCTCCTGCTGCTGCTCCTGCTGCTGCTCCTCCTGCTGCTGCTGCTGCTCCTCCTGCTGCTGCTGCTCCTGCTCCTCCTGCTGCTGCTCCTCCTGCTGCTGCTGCTGCTCCTGCTGCTGCTGCTGCTGCTCCTGCTGCTGCTGCTCCTGCTCCTCCTGCTGCTGCTCCTCCTGCTGCTGCTGCTCCTCCTCCTGCTGCTCCTGCTGCTGCTGCTCCTCCTGCTGCTACTCCTGCTGCTGCTGCTCCTCCTGCTGCTGCTGCTGCTCCTGCTGCTGCTGCTGCTCTTCCTGCTGCTGCTGCTCCTGCTGCTGCTGCTCCTCCTGCTGCTGCTCCTCCTGCTGCTCCTGCTCCTCCTGCTGCTGCTGCTCCTGCTGCTCCTCCTGCTCCTGCTGCTGCTCCTCCTGCTCCTGCTGCTCCTCCTGCTGCTCCTCCTGCTGCTCCTCCTGCTCCTCCTGCTGCTCCTCCTGCTGCTCCTCCTGCTCGTCCTGCTGCTGCTCCTGCTGCTGCTGCTCCTCCTCCTGCTGCTGCTCCTCCTGCTGCTCCTCCTCCTGCTGCTCCTGCTGCTGCTGCTCCTGCTGCTGCTGCACTCGGGACACTCCCGGAGTGCGAACCCCGGTATCCCCCCGCCCCCCTTTATCGGGGGTCGCCATCACAGGAATTCCTGGGGTGCTCCGAGCGCCCGGGGGTTAAGCGCCCGAGCGCCGTGTTTACTCCTTGGACCCCCCCGCCTGAGCGATAAACCCCCAACCACCCCACCCCCTCCCAACTCACCCCACCCCCTCCCAACTCACCCCACCCCCTCCCTCCCAACTCACCCCCACCCCTCCCAACTCACCCCCCTCCCAACTCACCCCCACCCCCTCCCAAATCACCCCCCACCCCCTCCCAACTCACCCCCCTCCCAACTCACCCCCTTCCAACTCACCCTCACCCCCTCCCAACTCACCCCCCTCCCAACTCACCCCCACCCCCTCCCGACTCACCCCCCACCCCCTCCCAACTCACCCCCCTCCCAACTCACCCCCTCCCAACTCACCCCCACCCCCTCCCAACTCACCCCCCTCCCAACTCACCCCCACCCCCTCCCAACTCACCCCCCAACACCCCCAGGTCTCCCCTCTTCGTCCGTACCCCCCCCCCCCTCTTCGCACCCTCCCCATCTCCCCCCCCCCCCCATTCACCCAGCTCCACTCGTGCATTTAACAACAAATTATGAATTCGTGACTTTAATCGTTTACCTGCCGTGTGGTGTCAATCGTGCCATGTTAAACGCGTGTCGTCTTATTGGGGGACTGCTACCGCGACTCGGACTGCTTCTATATCCACGGGACCTTTGCCGATATGAAGGTATGAACAATAAAAATATGTTTGAACCTTTCTGGCAATCAAACAGGAGGACGTTCGGATGTCCCAACATCAAATATACACATTGTTTACACGAAACCGCGTACTGCGTTGACCACACAGCACGTGGGGTGAACATGCAAACAAACATGCTCTGATCATTCTAGATGCATTGTCTTTGAAACTGCACTCTCCCTCGTGTTAGGCCAATCAGTTTCAAAGACAATGCATGTTTAATGATCGGAGCATGTTTGCTTGCTTGTGCACCACAAACGAATGCGCGTGGTTGATGCAGTACTTGATTCCCTGGTGTTTGAACATCTTGACACCCTAACACGTGGGCTTTCGCGAACGATATTATCCATAACGCAGGGGTTTTTCTTTAGAATTGTAAATGCTTTAGTGGGTTTACTCTCCGAACACGCAAACCGGCGTGCGCTGTACTCGGATCGAATTGGCCACGTTTTGTTGACGTGGCAAACCGGACTAAATTGGCTGCGTCGCCTGCTGGCGGGTTTTGACGACAGATTTATATTTACACGAACTAACCCCCCCCCCCCAAAAAAAATACTCCATTATCTGAACACCTATACTGGATTTGTATTTTGCCAGAAAGGGTAAGAACCTATTCTTGTTTTTATTTAATCATACTTCTACTGCTGTGTGGTTCTATCTTGGTGTGGTCTGGGACTGTTGTTGTTGTTGTTTGTTGCTGTATGTTGTTGTTGTTTGTTGCTGTATGTTGTTATTTGTTGTTGTTGCTTGCCCAACCTTGATGAAGTTACATATAATTATATTTTTTATTTATATTTAGCGACCTGCTTACCATTTTTTTGTATCTGTACTGCACTCGAACCATCGTGTTTGTTTGATGTATTGGTCGGTTTATTGTTTGTTGTATTGTTTGTTGTATTGTTTGTTGTATTGTTTGCTGTCTTGTTTGTTGTATTGTTTGTTGTATTGTTTGTTGTATTGTTTGTTGTATTGTTTGTTGTATTGTTTGTTGTATTGTTTGCTGTATTGTTCGCTGTATTGTTTGTTGTATTGTTTGCTGTATTGTTCGCTGTATTGTTCGCTGTATTGTTTGTTGTATTGTTTGCTGTATTGTTCGCTGTATTGTTTGTTGTATTGTTTGTTGTATTGTTTGTTGCATTGTTTGCTGTATTGTTTGCTGTATTGTTTGTTGTATTGTTTGTTGCATTGTTTGCTGTATTGTTTGCTGTATTGTTTGTTGTATTGTTTGCTGTATTGTTCGCTGTATTGTTCGCTGTATTGTTTGTTGTATTGTTTGCTGTATTGTTCGCTGTATTGTTTGTTGTATTGTTTGCTGTATTGTTCGCTGTATTGTTTGTTGTATTGTTTGTTGTATTGTTTGTTGTATTGTTTGCTGTATTGTTTGTTGTATTGTTTGTTGTATTGTTTGCTGTATTGTTCGCTGTATTGTTCGCTGTATTGTTTGTTGTATTGTTTGCTGTATTGTTCGCTGTATTGTTTGTTGTATTGTTTGTTGTATTGTTTGCTGTATTGTTTGTTGTATTGTTTGTTGTATTGTTTGCTGTATTGTTCGCTGTATTGTTCGCTGTATTGTTTGTTGTATTGTTTGCTGTATTGTTCGCTGTATTGTTTGTTGTATTGTTTGTTGTATTGTTTGCTGTATTGTTCGCTGTATTGTTTGTTGTATTGTTTGTTGTATTGTTTGCTGTATTGTTCGCTGTATTGTTTGTTGTATTGTTTGTTGTATTGTTTGTTGTATTGTTTGTTGTATTGTTTGCTGTATTGTTTGCTGTATTGTTCGCTGTATGGTTTGCTGTATTGTTATGATCCCAAATACTCTCTATCCCAGGCCCCCTCCAACCCAGGTCCCCTCTACCCCAGGTCCCCTCTTACCCAGGTCCCATCTAACCGAGGTCCCCTCTATCCTGGATCCCCTTAAACCCAGGTCCCCCATTTCCCAGGTCCCCTCTATCCCAAGTGCCTGAACACGAGGTGGGGTGGGAGCGGGGGGCTGTGGTAGTGAGGGTGCTGGCTCAGTGGTCACAGTGCCGATCCATCTCCGCTGAGGCCCTGGGTTCGACTCCAGGTGCCAGGCGCTGGCCGTGGTTAAACCGGGTCTCAGCACGGCCCATCAATGACTGCGCAAAAATCACAGCAACAACAACAACCCCCTGATCTCACTACACTCTGAGAATGACCTTTATCGGGTTGACTGTACCGAGACGAGCGGCACTCAGTGGCTGAGCGGGTGGCAAGAGTGATGTGTGGACCCGGAGTCCACTGGGTGGAGAGGAGAGGAGAGTGAAATGAGAGGGGAGAGGTAGGAGAGTGCGTGGAGGGGAGTGGAGTGAGATGAGAGGTAGGAGAGGTAGGAGAGTGCGTGGAGGGGAGTTGAGTGAGATGAGAGGCGAGAGGTAGGAGAGTGAGTGGAGGGGAGTGGAGTGAGATGAGAGGGGAGAGGTAGGAGAGTGCGTGGAGGGGAGTGGAGTGAGATGAGAGGGGAGTGAGATGAGAGGGGAGTGAGATGAGAGTGAGATGAGAGTGAGATGTGAGTGGAGTGAGATGAGAGGGGAGTGAGATGGGAGAGTGGGATATATGGAGTGGAGTGAGATGAGAGGGGAGTGAGATGAGAGAGTGGGATATAGGGAGTGGAGTGAGATGAGAGGGGAGTGAGATGAGAGTGAGATGAGAGGGGAGTGAGAGTGGAGTGATCTGGGGCGAGTGCGAGCGCCCTGTCAGATTCTCCCTGGGTCCTGTCACGGATCCTTTAATCTATCCCCCCCCTCCCGCATCCCTGAGCCCCCCCCCCACCCACTAAATCATTTGTTATCACCGCGACGCGAGGAGGAGGAGGGGGGCGGGGGTTCCCTTACCCCACCTCCTCATTTGAATAAAGTAAAGGCGCAGCCCCTGATCACTGCTCGCCGCCACCGCTGGCAGGAAGGGACCCTCCGTGACAGTGGAAGGTCGCTCCGGAGAAACGTCGTCTGGTCCACTCGTTTCGCGTGGCACCAGACGTGCCACGCTGTGGTGGTGGTGGCGGCGGTGATGATGGTGGTAGTGATGGTGGTGGTGATGGTGGTGGTGATGATGGTGGCAGTGGTGGTGGTGGCGGTGGCAGTGGTGGTGGTGGTGGTGGCGGTTGTGGTGATGGTGGCGGTGGTGATGATGGTGGTGGTGGTGGTGATGGTGGCAGTGGTGGTGGTGGTGGTGATGGTGGCAGTGGTGGTGATGGTGGCGGTGGTGGCAGTGGTGGTGGCGGTGGTGGTGGTGGTGGTGGCGGTAGCGGTGGTGGTGGTGATGGTGGTGGTGGCGGTGGTGATGGTGATGGTGGTGGCGGTGGTGGTGGCGGTGGTGGTGGTGGCGGTGGTGGCGGTAGCGGTGGTGGTGGTGGTGGTGGTGGCGGTGGTGGTGGTGATGGTGGTGGCGGTGGTGGTGGCGGTGGTGATGGTGGTGGCGGTGGTGGTGGCGGTGGTGGTGGTGGTGGTGGCGGTGGTGGCGGTAGCGGTGGTGGTGATGGTGGTGGTGGCGGTGGTGGTGATGGTGGTGGTGGCGGTGGTGATGGTGGTGGTGGTGATGGTGGTGGTGGCGGTGGTGATGGTGGTGGCGGTGGTGGTGGTGGTGGTGGCGGCGGCGGCGGCGGAGTTTGGTATTGGTCGTAACCCATGTCCATTGCCGCTTGGGGATGCCGTACCGGGAGATGGAATCGACCCGCCGTACCCTGTGGATGGCAAGTCCAGTGGTGCTGCTGCTGCTGCTGCTCCACTCTTCAACTTAGACGACGGTTGTATTTGTCACCCCACCGGGTAAGGCGCCCACGGAGCTTCGTAGCTCAATCTTTTTCAGAAGCGACCCTGGCGATCACGAATGATAGCTCAGCGAAGTCGCTCGTCATCGTCGCCTGTAAATGTGTAGCAGGAGCCAAACAAATCTTGATTTGAAGCTTTCGTGACTGCAGGAATCAACACTCTTTGGTTCTGTCGGTGAAGTCACGTGGTAGGCAGAAATAAAGAAAAATACCCACGTGACTTTACACGAAAGAACCAAACACTCTTAACACGCGTGACGTCGCTTCTAAATGTGGAGGGGGGGGAAAAAAACAGGAAGACTCGGACAAAAAATCCACGCGACCACGGCGAGAGAGAAAGAAACTTTGAAAAAAGGACGAAACTATCTTAGTCGTGGTTTTTAGAAGGTAAGAAACCCCCCACTGAGCTACGTAGTTCTGTGTCAGAAGTGACCTGGCTATCAGAAATGATCGCTAAACGAAGTGGGCTTATTATCATCATCATCGTGTAGAAATTTACAGCAGCCCGAATTTTACTCTAAACGCGCGATTTTGATTGTGTGGAGGATAAAAAAAAATCCACGCGCGATCACGGGGAGAGAGAGAGAGACACCGCAAACTCCAAATATACAGCAGCAGGCGTCAGGATCGGGATCGAACCCTCGACCTCCTGTACACCAGGCGAGGTAGTTAACATCTCAGCCACCGTGATGATGATGAGAGAGAGACACGCCCTCTTGTATACCAGGCGAGGTAGTTAACATCTCCTAGCCACTGCGAGACCTGGCATCAGCAGCAACCCCACAGTTCCTACTCCACCCTTCGAAAGTGCTCATTGTTATGATAACAACAGCAACAAATAATTATTAATTATTCACGATAATTTATTTAATAATACTTATCCACGTTTTTAGTTTTTAAGATTGTTTTTCTCACCCAGCTACTCACTGACGACGATGGCCGAGTCGTGTTACTTGTTCACGTGCGGGAGGAGGAAACCGGAGCGCCCGGAAAAAAACCCCACGCCTTGAGCGAGGGAGCAACGCTCTATCCCACCCCCCATACAACACCTCCTCTACGCCCACCCCACGCGAAGTGGAAGTTCCTCAGCGCCAACCGTGTGCGGTCAGCCCACCCTGGCCGCTGCCTCGACAGTGAAGCGGCGTAGCCGCCAAAGACAAAGACCCCCCGTATAGCCTTCAAAGACTGTTGGGGCAAGTGCTGTTAGCGAGTAGCACCTATGAAGGCCGGCACGGCACACGAGGGGGTGGGTGTCCAGCACCACGCCCGACCGCCTTTGTCTCCCCAGTGGCGATGTTTTTTTTTCCCACCGCACCAGGTACTCATTTGAAGCTGAGCCGACCTAGGGGAGGCCCAGGACGGGTTCAGATAATCGTCTCTGGTGTTGGTGGCCGTGAGAGGGAATCGAACCCGGTTTGCCTGGTTCGTAGCGTAGCGCGCTAACCGCTGCACCACCGCTCCCCAAGCCACCAACACCACCACGACCGCCGCTGCTGCTTCGGCTCAGAGATTGTTGGGCTCTGTGGGTGTCTGGCTGGGCTCACCAACAGTGAATCACACCCCTAAAACAACACCCCCACTCCACCCATACCCTCCCGCCCCGTCCCCCCCTCCTAAAAAAAAACTATCGTTGTTGACTTTCCGCTTTTCTCTCTCGGTGCCGGCAACCGCAGCGGCGTTCACCGCGACCGGAGGAGGGGCGAGCTCACGTCTCGTGAATGATGCCGAGGTTGATCGGTGGTGCCACTGCTCAGCCTCGGTGGACGCAGCAGTGAGCCCCCCACCTCACCTCCCCCCCCCCCTCCTCCTCCTGCCCCCAAATCCTCCTCCCCTCACCCCTCCCCACCCTCCCCCTATCGCCACGCGCCCATCACACCTCGCTCACTCCGCGCGTCTAAAGCGACTTTTGTACTGCCCGGCGTCGAGGGCTGGGTGCAGCGAACATCAGCAGCAGCATCATCATCATTCGCACAGTCGTGACTATCCATCACCACTGTGGTCTAAATCATCATCATCAACCTCATCACGATGAGGATCATCATCACTGTTTGCAATCATCCGCACAATCATTATTTTCATCATCATCATGATAATCACTGTTGGATATCAACGTTGTCATTTCATAACTTCTTATGGAGAGGGGATTTCTTTAAACAAAAGGAAGGAGCAGCAATGGGTTCTCCTTTATCCCCTGCTATAGCAAATTTGTACATGGAAAACTTTGAAATAAGAGCACTTGCCTCGAGCACATTAAAACCATCCTTTTGGTTTAGGTATGTGGATGACACTTTGGTTCTCTGGCCACATGGTAAAGATACACTTAATGATTTTCTAAATCATCTCAATGCACAAAAC
Source organism: Petromyzon marinus (assembly GCF_010993605.1). Classification (NCBI taxonomy): domain Eukaryota; kingdom Metazoa; phylum Chordata; class Hyperoartia; order Petromyzontiformes; family Petromyzontidae; genus Petromyzon; species Petromyzon marinus. The sequence continues at coordinate 10,531,805 of NC_046111.1, forward strand.
CCGGCCATCCAGTTCACCATGGAAATGGAGGTGAATAACACACTCCCATTCCTAGATATTTTGCTTGGACATGGCCTAAACGGTAAAATAACACACAGCGTTTACAGAAAGCAAACGCACACTGATGCCTATCTGAATGCAGAATCACATCATCATCCAGCTCAAAAATCCTCTCTTATCAAGACGCTCGTACATCGGGCGAAAACAGTGTCAGATGGTGAGAGTCTAGTGAGAGAGATTAAACACGTTAAAGACGCACTACGACAGAATGGCTACAATAATGCTCAAATTAACAGAGCACTGAATGCCAAATCACGATCGCAAAGCAATACTACTGAAAGCGACCAGATTGTTAAAACAATAAAAATTCCATATATCTCAGGAGTAACTGACAAATTAGCCCGCGTTTTGCAAAAGCAAAACATTACAGTAAGATTTGGTACAGTACACACAATTCAAAAACTAGTATCTTGCACTAAAGACGCATTACCTAAACTATCAACAGAAGGTGTATATCGGATTAATTGTTCATGTGGCAGCTGCTACATTGGGCAGACGGGACGTAACATCAGCGTAAGACTAAAAGAACATCAGAGAAATATTAAATTATCTCAAACACAACTGTCGGCAGTGGCAGAACATGCTTGTCAACAAGGACACTCAATTGATTTTGACAATGTTGCAGTGGTGTGTAAAACTAATTATTACTGGCAAAGACTAATTAGAGAATCCATTGAAATTGAGAGGAACAAGAATAACTTTAATCGCTCTGACAGCTACCGGCTTAGTGCGGCCTGGAAGCGTATTATTAAATAATACACATTACATTTTGATTTAAATAATTACTAATCTACAACTCATTACTAATCATAACCAATGACTGATTACTAATCGATTATATAATTAGATTACACCCCCCCCTCCGCCTCTAATCACTGCACCTGATGAGTTAAGTGATGACGTCACCCTGCTGCCCTATATAAAACCGGGAGCAAGCGAGGGCTTTACCATTCTGGCGAATTGCCCGATGATGCTGGAAGTATTTACCAGCGAAACGTCGTACTCAAACTGTAAATGTGGATTAACTCTTCAACACACCGGTGGGCTGAAGTAGTGAATTATTTGTCTTTGTCAACGTGACACTTTTTTTGCTGATTGGCCGTGTCGGGTGGTGGAGGGTTACGACACATTTATAAATAAACGCGATCTAACCCAAGAACCTTTATTATGAATAATATTGGTCGCGAAAGCCTACGTGTTAAACTAACGTTGTCATTCCATATCGTCATCATCGTCACCAGCAATGCGATCATGATAATAATCATGTAAGATCATCAACATTGCATCATCATCATCATTGTCGTCGTCGTCGTCATCATCGTCATCATGGTTATACTACACCATCATCATACATTGAATTCCAAATCATCATCATGATCATTATCATCATGGTGATGTTATATCATCATCATTGCACATCACCAAAGACAAAGATCCCCCGTATAGCCTTAACAGACTGTTGTGGCAAGTGCTGTTAGCGAGCACCTATGAAGGCCAGGACGGCACACGAGGGGGTGGGTGGGCAACACCACGCCCGGCCGCCTTTGTCTCCCTCGTGTTGATATTTTTACGCATCGCACCAGGTACTTATTTGAGGCTGAGTCGACCTAGGCGAGGCCCAGGAACGGTTAAAATAATCGTCAGTGACGCTGGCCGTGAGCGGGAATCGAACTCGGGTCGCCGAGTTCGTAGCGCAGCGTAGCGCTAACCGCTGCACCACCGCTCCCCACATCAACACCGCAGCCATCACAAGAATTACAAACCATCATCATCATGAGCATTAACCTCGGGTCGATAAATCTCGTATCCGTCTCGCGCGCGGTTTGTTGAGTGGTTGGATGGATGGAGATTTTGGTTGTTGTTTCGTTGTCGATACTGGACCCGGCCACGTTAACGTGGAATTTCCATCGCACGGCTCTGCAGCACTAAGGACGTTGTGAGTCGAGCGTGGGTTGACTGACGTGGGTCGACGCAAGATGACTCCATACGGAGTTTATGGGGGGGGGGGGCCGAGAGGGCGGCTGGGTGGAGGGGGGGTGGCGGAAGGGGTTAGAGGTGTGAATCCACAGTAGAATGATTTATTGACCGTGAGATGTACATCATTGAGCTCTTTGTCAACAATCCACTGCTGGATGAACGCATGCCGGGGTGGGGGGCGTGGGGGGGGGGGCCCAGCGCGGATCGTGACGATCAACTCGGTGCGTCGGTGGTCTTCATGGGTTGTTCGTCGACCATACTTCACCGCGCTGGTCAGTGCGGGTTGGTGAAGGTTTGGGAGGGGGGTGCGAAGCGGAGACAAGGATGCAATTCGGTGGGAGAAATCGATTACCCGCCGTGGTGCGATGTTAACTACCTCGCCCGGTATGCAGGAGGTCATAGGTTCCATCCCCGTCCCTGATCTGTATATTTGGAGTGTGCGGTGTCTCTCTCTCTCTCTCTCCCCCCGTGGGTCGTGTGGATTTTTCTCCGGCTCCTCCGCATTTACAATCAACATCGCGCGTTTAGAGTATGTGTCTGCGATCAAATTCCATACGATGATGACAAGTCAGTTAGGTCGAGCTAACATTTGCGATGGCCAATGTAGTTTAACAACAACAAAAACTGAGCTATTAAGGTTAGTGGGCCTTACCTAGTCTACTTAAAAACATGTTTCTTCCATAATCGAGGTTTTCTTTTTGGTTAGATCGCTTAAGTGGCATTGTGTCGTTAAACCCGCCACCACCACCACCATCACCCGACACAGCCAATCAGTAAGAGGTTGTCACATTAACAAAACGTGCCAATTGAATGACTGGTTCAGCACTAAGCGGTTGTGTTTTGGCGAGCGAGTGAAACCCACACAACGTCTACAATTCGAGAGCCGTGATGTTTCGCCGGCAATTACAACAACAACAACCAGCATCATCAGGCGATTCGCCAGAATTGTACTCGAATCGCAAATGTCGTGGTGGGTTTATCCTCCAGCACACAACCGCGTGTGCTGTGCGAGTAACGAATTGGCCACGTTTTGTTTACGTGACAAACCAAAGCTAATTAATTGGCTCCGTCGGGTGGTGATGGTGGAGGGTTTAACGACACATTTTCACTCGATCTAACACCAGCCCCCCCTCCCGCCCCGCCTCCAAAGAAAAAAAGACAACAATCTCTATCTTCTTTGGTTCTTTCGGTAAAGTCACGTAGAATGAGAATAAAATAATAAATTGATAAAATAAAATAACACAATAATATTCTCAATATTATTGTGTTATTATCGTGTTATTTTATTTTATCAATTAATTTTTTTATTCTCATTCTACGTGACTTTACCGAAAGAACCAAAGAAGTCACGAAAGCTTTAAATCGAAACAATCTCTATGATCAGGGGTCACAAAACTTTTTTCACAGCGGGCCGGATAACTGATAGAATGACGAGCGCGGGCTGCATAATCATTCTGTTCAATACTTGGGGTTAGGGAAAGATGCGTATTTGTGTGTGTGTTGCCATGGAAACCATGGTAACGTGTTGTCATGACGTTGCCATGGAAACCATGATAACGTCAGAGCGTAGGCGGAGCTACCACGAGCCGGGGAAGGACTTGGGATGGCGTGAAATAAGCAAACGTTACAATAAACAAGAAAATCTAGATACAATAATTTAAAATAGTAAATTTAAGGCGCATAGCAGTAAGGAGGTCTCCGCACGCGCGAAGATCTCCCAGTATTCTAAACATAATATTTAAATTTTAATTGTATCACGACGTCTCTCGTGTTCCATACGTTTCATCAACCAAATTCAAGTACCGTCGGCGGGCCTGATGGACTGACGTCGCGGGCCGTATGCGGCCCGCGGGCCGTAGTTTGGTGACCCCTGTCTGTGATGAATGATATTGGTCGCGGAAGTCTCTTACTGTTGCCACTGCTACGACTGATACTACTACTACTACGTGTTCAAATTTGCCGGAATATTTTAAATGGTGGTGGAGTAGGGAGGTGACCTAGCTTGGGAGAGGAGGGGGGGTGGGGTGAGTGGGGTGAGGAGGGGTGAGGGGGGGTGAGTGGAGGGTGAGGGGGGGGTGAGGGGGTTGAGTGGGGGGTGAGTGGGGGGTGAGTGGTGGGTGAGGGGGGGTGAGGTAGAGGTGAGTGGGGGGTGAGTGGAGGGTGAGGGGGGTGAGTGGGGGTGAGGGGGGTGAGGGGGGGTGAGTGGGGGGGTGAGTGGGGGGTGAGTGGGTGGTGAGGGGGGGGGTGAGTGTTGGGTGAGGGGGGGGTGAGGTGGGGGTGAGTGGGTGGTGAGGGGGGGTGAGTGGTGGGTGAGGGGGGGTGAGGTGGGGGTGAGTGGGAGGTGAGTGGAGGGTGAGGGGGGGGTGAGGTGGGGGTGAGTGGGGGGTGAGTGGTGGGTGAGGGGGGGTGAGGTGGGGGTGAGTGGGGGGTGAGTGGAGGGTGAGGGGGGGGTGAGGTGGGGGTGAGTGGGGGGTGAGTGGAGGGTGAGGGGGGGTGAGGTGGGGGTGAGTGGGGGGTTGAGTGGGGGGTGATGGGGGTGGGGGTTCACCGTTCAACATCACCGCCACGGTCACCACCACCACCACCACGGTGATAATCATCACGACGCGCTTCGCCCCTTACGACCCTTACGACCCTTTTATTGGCCCGTTTAGGGCCCTCCTGGCTGCCGCTTAAAATAACCTCTTGTGCACGACGGCTCCAAGCGACATGGGTTGGCGCGGTTATCGACGTGGCGTTACTTACTGACTCTGGCCTCCACGTTCACGCGGTCGGTCACGCGCGTTTCCCTTTCTCTCGCTATCCCCCCCCCGTCTCCATCATCATCACCACCATCAATATCATCATCATCATGACCGTCGTATTCGCCATAATCATCGCCATTATCATCATCACCATCATCATCATCGCCATCATCATCATCATCGCCATCATCATCATCGCCATCACCATCATCACCACCACCGTCACCCTCATCGTCATCGCCATCACCATCATCACCACCACCGTCACCCTCATCATCATCGCCATCACCATCATCACCACCACCGTCACCCTCATCGTCCTCCACTAGCCATTGGTTACTCCACTGCTGGATGAAGGCCTACCTAACCCCCGAGCCGTCGCCTATAAAGTATCTCTCTCTCTCGCTCTCGCTCCCTCCATGCCTCTCGGAGCAATAACTCGTCACCGCCTCACTTCAGGACCTCCTGCGCCAGCGGGGAAGAGTAGGCCAAACACACACTGCCCATAGAGCTATAGATAGTGTTAATCTATGTGTTAGTCTATAGATAGTGTTAGTCTATGTGTTAGTCTATGGGTAGTGTTAATCTATGTGTTAGTCTATGGGTAGTGTTGAGTCTATGGGTAGTGTTAGTCTATGGGTAGTGTTAGTCTATGGGTGGTGTTAGTCTATGGGCAGTGTTAGTCTATGGGTAGTGTTAGTCTATGGGTAGTGTTAGTATATGGGCAGTGTTAGTCTATGGGCAGTGTTGAGTCTATGGGTAGTGTTAGTCTATGGGTAGTGTTAGTCTATGGGCAGTGCTGAGTCTATGGGTAGTGTTAGTCTATGGGTAGTGTTAGTCTATGGGTAGTGTTAGTCTATGGGTAGTGTTAGTCTATGGGCAGTGCTGAGTCTATGGGTGGTGTTAGTCTATGGGTAGTGTTAGTCTATGGGCAGTGTTAGTCTATAGATAGTGTTAGTCTATGGGTAGTGTTGAGTCTATGGGCGGTGTTAGTCTCTGGGTAGTGTTAGTCTCTGGGTAGTGTTAGTCTATGGGCAGTGTTAGTCTATGGGTAGTGTTGAGTCTATGGGTAGTGTTAGTCTATGGGTAGTGTTGAGTCTATGGGTAGTGTTAGTCTATGGGTAGTGTGAGTCTATGGGCAGTGTTAGTCTATGGGTAGTGTTGAGTCTATGGGTAGTGTTGAGTCTATGGGGAGTGTTAGCCTATGGGTAGTGTTGAGTCTATGGGGAGTGTTAGTCTATGGGTAGTGTTAGTCTATGGGTAGTGTAAGTCTATGGGTAGTGTTGAGTCTATGGGCGGTGTTAGTCTCTGGGTGGTGTTAGTCTATGGGTGGTGTTAGTCTATGGGTAGTGTAAGTCTATGGGTAGTGTTGAGTCTATGGGCGGTGTTAGTCTATGGGTAGTGTTAGTCTATGGGTAGTGTTAGTCTATGGGTAGTGTTGAGTCTATTGGTAGTGTGAGTCTATGGGCAGTGTTAGTTTATGGGTAGTGTTAGTCTATGGGTAGTGTTAGTCTATGGGTAGTGTTCGTTTGTGGGCAGTGTTAGTCTATAGGTAGTGATAGTCTATGGGTAGTGTTAGTCTATAGGTAGTGTAAGTCTATGGGCAGTGTTAGTCTATAGGTAGTGTTAGTCTATAGGTAGTGTTAGTCTATGGGCAGTGTTAGTCTATGGGTAGTGTTAGTCTATGGGTTGTGTTAATCTATGGGTAGTGTTAGTCCATGGGTAGTGTGAGTCTATGGGTAGCGTGAGTCTATGGGCAGTGTTAGTCTATGGGCAGTGTTAGTCTATTGGTGGTGTCAGTCTATGGGTAGTGTTGAGTCTATGGGTAGTGTGAGTCTATGGGTAGTGTTAGTCTATGGGCAGTGTTGAGTCTATGGGTAGTGTTAGTCTATGGGTGGTGTTAGTCTATGGACAGTGTTGAGTCTATGGGTAGTGTTAGTCTATGGGTAGTGTTAGTCTATGGGCAGTGTTAGTCTATGGGTAGTGTTGAGTCTATGGGCGGTGTTAGTCTCTGGGTAGTGTTAGTCTATGGGTAGTGTTGAGTCTATGGGTAGTGTTGAGTCTATGGGCAGTATGTATGCTGAACTTCTTTCTCACCGTACGTGGCCAACCGTGCTGATCGGAGGTGTGGGGGGGAGGACAAAGCAACACGAAACACACAAAAACATCGTGAAAGAAACGAGTTTTCTCGCGTGTGGTGGTGGTGGTGGGGTAAGGTGTGGGTACTCCCACCTCTCCCCAACACTCGCTCGCCAGCGGTGTAAGAGGAGGCCAGACCAACCTCCAGAGCGAGTGGAGACCTGTTCCGCTAGCAGTGGAGTCAGCGAGCGGTTGCGGGGCTGCGCCTTCACCCCACAACGAAGATAAGCGCCGCTGCCGCAGGCTGTGTAAACTGCGTGCGCCAAGTGTACAAAGACAAAGGCCCCCCGTGTAGCCTTTAACAGACTGTCGGGGCAAGTGCTGTTAGCGAGCAGCACCACCGGTGAAGGCCGGAACGGCACGCGAGGCAAGTGGGTGGCCAGCACCACCACCCCCGGCCGCCTTTGTATCCCCAGCGGCGATGTTTACTACTACACACCTGCACCGGGTAGAGTGCTTTTATTTAGATTGGAGGAATTCGATGAACGTTGCAACAACACGATCAGAGTGCAAAGTATAGGTAAGGACACGGCCCTGTAGTCCCCCCCCCCGCCCCCCGTGGTGAAGGGGGGCGGAGTGGAGGAGGCGGAGCGGTCTTCCTGTGCAGTCGCTGATGAAGCAGCCATGGGGGAGCGTGGGGTGACGGACGAGCGTGGGACTGGGCTCCACGTGGTGCTGGAGACCCGGCACCACGTGGTGCGGTAGATCCCGGCACCACGTGGTACGGTAGACCCGGCTCCACGTGGTGCTGGAGACCACGGCACCACGTGGTGCGGTAGAACCCGGCACCACGTGGTGCGGTAGATCCCGGCACCACGTGGTGCGGTAGATCCGGCACCACGTGGTGCGGTAGACCCGGCACCACGTGGTGCGGTAGATCCCGGGTCCACGTGGTGCGGTAGACCCGGCACCACGTGGTGCGGTAGACCCGGCACCACGTGGTGTGGTAGACCCGGCACCACGTGGTGCGGTAGACCCGGCTCCACGTGGTGCGGTAGACCCGGCACCACGTGGTGCGGTAGACCCGGCACCACGTGGTGTGGTGGCCCCGGCACCACGTGGTGCGGTAGACCCGGCTCCACGTGGTGCGGTAGACCCGGCACCACGTGGTGCGGTAGATCCCGGCACCACGTTGTGCGGTAGACCCGGCACCACGTGGTGCGGTAGACCCGGCTCCACATCCCCTAAGCGTGTCTCTTACACACTGTGACCATCATCATCATAATGGGACATGATTAATCCACTGCTGAATTAATCTAATCTTAAAATATACACAGATATACACAGAACGAGCCACGCCACAGCGTATGAACGTAATGGTGGTCACATGAAGTGAATGAAATAGATGAGAGGAAGCGATGGGGGGAGGAGGAAGGGGGGGGCGACATTGATGACTGTAAATAAGTTATGATGAATGTACTGAATGAATAGCGGGGGGGGTGGGTTCGTGAGTGAGAGCCGTATGACGGGGAATATAAAGAGGGAACGAACAGGAACGGGGGGGGGGGGGGAGGGGGGAGATTAAAGGGGTCGTGGGGTGAGCTCGTGGTGACGATAAGTGTGAGATTTGAGTGCGGAGCGGAAACTTCGTGGGCGAAGGTGATGTGGAGGGGGGAAAGTTTGTTCCAGTGAAGGGGTGGGTGGGTGGGCGAGAGGCCGTAGGACTGAGTGCAGATGCCGCAGGAGGAACATAGACACAGGGTAGGGAGAGAGAGGGGGTAGAGAGAGAGAGAGGGGGGTAGAGAGAGAGAGGGGGGGGGTAGAGAGAGGGGGAAGAGGTAAGAACGAGGAGAGCGGAGCGTGAAATCTTTCATTTAAACAGGTTGGGGCGGGGGCACATCAAGCAAAGCATCGCCAATAAAAACCGAAATGATGAACGAAGCAAAGTGCCGACTACACCGAGCATCTTCTTGTTTCCTCTGATCGTAAAACAAGAGAGAGAGAGAGATCGTGGATTGAGCACCAGGACGAGGAACAGGACGAGAGAGAGGGAGAGAGAGAGAGAGAGACAGCAAAGATCGTGAACCGCAGAGGGCCTCTAGGGCAACGATGACCGGTGCCGGCGGGGCTCACGATCGGCGTCCTGTGAGGGAGATTCGTGAAGGAGGCTGCTGGGCAATTGGAGGCGGTCGCCCTCCAGCAACAACGGGAGAGGGGGCAGATGGGGGGGGCGACGCTCACAGCAACGAGCGGAGGCGAGCTGCGGCTAAAGTCGGGAGCACAGTTGGTGCATCTGCCAGCCGTCTCAGTCAACCCATGGCACTTCCGGGGTTTGCTCCGTGACCTCCTCCTGCCAGCGGGCCTTTTGACACTTCGCGTGACCTCAAAGTGCACGTAGCGTGGCACACAGGCACTTAGTGGTGAACGGCGGCGGTTGTTGTTGTGTGGGAGCGGTGAGGGCTAGCGAAGTGGTTCGCGCAATGCGCTACCAACCGGGCTATGACCCGAGTTGGATTCCCGCTAACGGCCAATCAACACCAGTGAGTGAGTGAATTGTATCACTGTTTAACAAAAACACATTTTTTTTGTTCCTGGGTAGTGAAGTGTTATTTCATAATTGCTTATGCCTAAAAAGTATATTAGACGGCTATTATTCTCCACAAACTTTGCTTTTGTGACCAGGACACTGATATTCTGAAATGTAGCTATTTTCAATGAGAAAACGTGGTGTGCATTTGTGTCTTTCGTTCACGTAAAGTCCTGGTCACAAAAGTTTGTGGGGAATAATAATAGCCACTTTCTATCCTTCCTAGGCATAAGCAATTCGAAAATAACACTTCGTACCCTGGGGCAAAAATTGTGTTACATCGTGTTATTATCTGAACCGATTCTGGGCCTCCTCTATGTCGATTCAGCCTCCAATCATCACCTGGTGCAGGAGGGAATCATCAGCACTAGGTGCTCCTCGCGGACAGCACTTGTCCCACGAGTCTGTTAAGGCTATACAGGGGATCTATGTCTTTGTAATAATGCAGCACTCCAACTACTCAACACCATCACGAGCCATGAATGAAAACACAAACACAGCGACTCTCTCTCCCACTCTCCCTTTCTCTCCCTCCCTCTCGCTACTCACTCTACCTCCTCCCGACAACAACAACAACAACAACCGCTGTTCACCACTAAGTGCCGGGAACGTCACCACGGCTCTTGTGCCAGGCTAGGTGCACTTTGAAGCCACGTGAAGTGTCGAAGGCTCGCTGCTGGCAGGAGGTCAGGGGACATACATTGACTGACTGAGATGACTGGCCGATGCACCACCTGTGCTCCCCGCTGTCCCAACTCGCCGCGTTTTATCGGCCGGACGCACCGCTCGTTGTTGTGAGCGTCCCTCTTCTGCCCTCCGCTGTTGTTTGGGGGCGACTGCCTCCATCTGCCCAGCAGCAGCAGCAGCGTCCTTCACGAGCCTCCTCCATAGAGGCCGATCTTGACACCGCTGGTACCGCTCATCGTCAGCTCCATCTCTTTTCTAGCCCGTGTCGTGCAAATTTAGCCCCGTAAATCCAGCCAAAGAGAAGCTGGGGGGCATGCGGTGGCTGGGCACCTCACTCTCTCACACACACTCTCTCTCTCTCTCACTTTTCCTCCCTCCCACTCTCCCTCCCACTCTCCCACACTCTCCCACACACTCCCACACTCTCCCACACACTCTCCCACATTCTCCCTCACACTCTCCCTCTCACTCTCTCTCTCCCTCACACTCCCACTCTCCCTCACACTCTCCCTCACACTCTCCCTCTCACTCTCCCTCACACTCTCCCACAGTCTCCCTCACACTCTCCCTCACTCTCTCTCTCTCCCTCACACTCCCACTCTCCCTCACACTCTCACTCTCACTCTCCCTCACACTCTCCCTCACACTCTCTCTCTCTCACTCTCTCTCTCCCTCACTCTCTCCCTCACACTCTCCCTCACACTCTCCCTCACACTCCCACACTCTCCCTCACACTCTCCCAAACTCTCCCTCACACTCTCCCTTACACATTCCCTCAAACTCTCCCTAACACTCCCTCACACACTCTAAGTCTCCCTCATACTCTCCCAAACTCTCCCTCACACACTCCCTCACACTCTCCCTCACACTCTCCCACTCCCTCACACTCTCCCTCACACTCTCCCTCACACTCTCCCAAACTCTCCCTCACACTCTCCCTCACACTCTCCCTCACACTCTCCCACTCCCTCACACTCTCCCTCTCACTCTCCCTCACA
>NC_046111.1:10543136-10723136 GCF_010993605.1 Petromyzon marinus
CTACCCGTGGGTGGACAAATCTCCATCTGTTCCATCTCACTCCCTTCTACCCGTGCGTGGAGGAATCTCCATCTGTTCCATCTCACTCCCTTCTACCCGTGGGTGGACTAATCTCCATCTGTTCACTCTCACTCCCTTGTACCAGTGGGTGGACGAATCTCCATCTGTTCACTCTCACTCCCATGTACCAGTGGGTAGACTAATCTCCATCTGTTACATCTCACTCCCTTCTACCCGTGGGTGGACTAATCTCCATCTGTTCCATCTCACTCCCTTCTACCCGTGGGTGGACTAATCTCCATCTGTTCACTCTCACTCCCTTCTACCCGTGGGTGGACTAATCTCCATCTGTTCCATCTCACTCCCTTCTACCCGTGGGTGGACTAATCTCCATCTGTTCCATCTCACTCCCTTCTACCCGTGGGTGGACTAATCTCCATCTGTTCACTCTCACTCCCTTGTACCAGTGGGTAGACTAATCTCCATCTGTTACATCTCACTCCCTTCTACCCGTGGGTGGACTAATCTCCATCTGTTCCATCTCACTCCCTTCTACCCGTGGGTGGACTAATCTCCATCTGTTCACTCTCACTCCATTCTACCCATGGGTGGACTATTCTCCATCTATTCCATTTCACTCCCTTCTACCCGTGGATGGACAAATCTTTATCTGTTCCATCTCACTCCCTTGTACCCGTGGATGGACTAATCTCCATCTGTTGCATCTCACTCCCTTCTACTCGTGCGTGGATTAATCTCCATCTGTTCCATCTCATCCCTTCTACCCCGTGGGTGGACTAATCTCCATCTGCTCCATCTCACTCCCTTCTACCCCGTGGGTGGACTAATCTCCATCTGTTGCATCTCATCCCTTCTATTCGTAGGTGGACTAATCTCCATCTGTTCCATCTCACTCCCTTCTACCCGTGCGTGGACGAATCTCCATGTGTTCCATCTCACTCCCTTCTACCCGTGGGTGGACTAATCTCCATCTGTTCAATCTCACTCCCTTGTACCCGTGGGCGGACTAATCTCCATCTGTTCCATCTTAGTCCCTTATACCCGTGGGTGGACTAATCTCCATCTGTTCAATCCCGTTCCCTTATACCCGTGGGTGGACTAATCTCCATCTGTTCAATCCCACTCACTTTTACCCGTGGGTGGACTAATGTACATCTGTTCCATCTCACTCCCTTCTACCCGTGGGTGGACAAATCTCCATCTGTTCCATCTCACTCCCTTCTACCCGTGGGTGGACAAATCTCCATCTGTTCCATCTCACTCCCTTCTACCCGTGGGTGAACTAATCTCCATCTGTTCCATCTCACTCCCTTCTACCCGTGGGTGGACTAATCTCCATCTGTTCCATCCCACTCCCTTCTACCCGTGGGTGGACTAATCTCCATCTGTTCCATCTCACTCCCTTCTACCCGTGGGTGGACTAATCTCCATCTGTTCACTCTCACTCCCTTGTACCAGTGGGTAGACTAATCTCCATCTGTTACATCTCACTCCCTTCTACCCGTGGGTGGACTAATCTCCATCTGTTCCATCTCACTCCCTTCTACCCGTGGGTGGACTAATCTCCATCTGTTCACTCTCACTCCCTTCTACCCGTGGGTGGACTAATCTCCATCTGTTCACTCTCACTCCCTTCTACCGGTGGGTGGACTAATCTCCATCTGTTCCATCTCAGTCCCTTCTACCCGTGGGTGGACTAATCTCCATCTGTTCAATCTCACTCCCTTGTACCAATGGGTAGACTAATCTCCATCTGTTCAATCTCATTCCCTTGTATCAGTCGGTAGACTAATCTCCATTTGTTCAATCTCACTCCCTTGTACCAGTGGGTAGACTAATCTCCATCTGTTCCATCTCACTCCCTTCTACCCGTGGGTGGACTAATCTCCATCTGTTCCATCTTAGTCCCTTATACCCGTGGGTGGACTAATCTCCATTTGTTCAATCCCGCTCCCTTCTACCCGTGGGTGGACTAATCTCCATCTGTTCAATCTCACTCCCTTGTACCCGTGGGCGGACTAATATCCATCTGTTCCATCTTAGTCCCTTATACCCGTTGGTGGACTAATCTCCATCTGTTCACTCTCACTCCCTTCTACCCGTGGGTGGACTAATCTCCATCTGTTCACTCTCACTCCCTTCTACCGGTGGGTGGACTAATCTCCATCTGTTCCATCTCACTCCCTTCTACCCGTGGGTGGACTAATCTCCATCTGTTCAATCTCACTCCCTTGTACCAATGGGTAGACTAATCTCCATCTGTTCAATCTCATTCCCTTGTACCAGTCGGTAGACTAATCTCCATTTGTTCAATCTCACTCCCTTGTACCAGTGGGTAGACTAATCTCCATCTGTTCCATCTCACTCCCTTCTACCCGTGGGTGGACTAATCTCCATCTGTTCCATCTTAGTCCCTTATACCCGTGGGTGGACTAATCTCCATTTGTTCAATCCCGCTCCCTTCTACCCGTGGGTGGACTAATCTCCATCTGTTCAATCTCACTCCCTTGTACCCGTGGGCGGACTAATATCCATCTGTTCCATCTTAGTCCCTTATACCCGTGGGTGGACTAATCTCCATCTGTTCAATCTCGCTCCCTTCTACCCGTGGGTGGACTAATCTCCATCTGTTCCATCTCAGACCCTTATACCCGTGGGTGGACTAATCTCCATCTGTTCCATCTCATTCCCTTCTACCCATGGGTGGACTATTCTACATTTATTCCATTTCACTCCCTTCTACCCGTTGGTGGACTACTCTCCATCTGTTCCATCTCACTCCCTTCTACCCGTGGGTAGACTAATCTCCATCTGTTCCATCTCGCTCCCTTCTACCCGTAGGTGGACTAATCTCCATCTGTTCCATCTCACTCCCTTCTACCCGTGGGTGGACTAATCTCCATCTGTTCACTCTCACTCCCTTCTACCCGTGGGTGGACTAATCTCCATCTGTTGCATCTCATCCCTTCTATTCGTAGGTGGACTAATCTCCATCTGTTCAATCTCATTCCCTTGTACCAGTCGGTAGACTAATCTCCATTTGTTCAATCTCACTCCCTTGTACCAGTGGGTAGACTAATCTCCATCTGTTCCATCTCACTCCCTTCTACCCGTGGGTGGACTAATCTCCATTTGTTCAATCCCGCTCCCTTCTACCCGTGGGTGGACTAATCTCCATCTGTTCAATCTCACTCCCTTGTACCCGTGGGCGGACTAATATCCATCTGTTCCATCTTAGTCCCTTATACCCGTGGGTGGACTAATCTCCATCTGTTCCATCTCACTCCCTTCTACCCATGGGTGGACTATTCTACATCTATTCCATTTCACTCCCTTCTACCCGTTGGTGGACTACTCTCCATCTGTTCCATCTCACTCCCTTCTACCCGTGGGTGGACTAATCTCCATCTGTTACATCTCACGCCCTTGTACCCGCGGGTGGACTAATCTCCATCTGTTCCATATCGCTCCCTTCTACCCGTAGGTGGACTATTCTCCATCTATTCTATTTCACTCCCTTCTACCCGTGGGTGGACTAATCTCCATCTGTTCCATCTCACTCCTTTCTACGCCTGGGTGGACTAATCTCCATCTGTTACATCTCACGCCCTTCTACCCGCGGGTGGACTAATCTCCATCTGTGCCAGCTCACTAGCGGTAAGCGGGCCTGGCTACAAATCCGGCGACCTGAGTTCGATTTCCACTCACGGCCAACACCAGTGATGATTATCTGAACCATTCCTGGGCCTCCCCTAGTTCGACTAAGCCTCAAATGAGCACCTGGTGCGATGTGTCAAAAAACAAAAAAAATCCCCTCTGGGGAGAGACAAAGGCGGCCGGGCGCGTGGTGCTGGCCACCCACCCCCTCGTGTGCCACAGTGCCGGCCTTCGTAGGTGCCACTACTCGCGAACAGCGCTTGCCCCGACAGTCTGCTGCAGGCTATACGGGGGATCTTTGTCTTTGTTTAACGAGAGCGATTATCGCGTCTGACGATGACGATGACGACGATGATGATGATGATGATATAATGCGCATTCCTCGTCGTATGCGCAGTGATTAGTTGGCAAGTTTTAGACCAAAAACTAAAAAAAGATAAAAATCCTCCGTCCACGCCTCTCCGCTAAATTGGCGAGCGCATTCCAAAATCCAATTTTAGCTCCGTTGCTTTCAATTTGACACTAGGCAGCGAGACCATGGCGGGGGGGCGGGGCGGGGGGGGGGGGTAGCGGGGCGTGGGGGGGGGGGCGGGCGGAGGTGGGGGGGGGGGATAAAAAAAACCACGGGACGGAGTGGAGCGATCGGTGGAGGAGTCGTCGAGAGGAAAGCAGCAGATCTGGATGGAGGGAGAGGAGCAACGGAGAGACGTGGCATGCGGGAGACAGATGGGGAGGGGGGGAGGGGGGGGATGCCTGGAGAGAGGGGGGGGAGGGAGGGAGGGAGGGGGGAGGGGGGAGGGAGGGGGGGATGCCTGGAGAGAGAGGGGGGAGGGAGGGGGGATGCCTGGAGAGAGAGGGAGGGAGGGAGGGGGGGAGGGAGGGGGGAGGGGGGAGGGAGGGAGGGGGGATGCCTGGAGAGAGAGAGAGGGGGAGGGAGGGAGGGGGGGAGGGAGGGGGGGAGGGAGGGGGGGAGGGGGGAGGGAGGGGGATGCCTGGAGAGAGAGAGGGGGGGGGTGGTGGTGGGGAGAAGGAGGGGGATGAGAAGTCTGGAGGAATGGAGAATGGCCACACTGAGAAGGAGGGAGGGAGGGAGGGGATCAGTGGGATCAGTGTTGAGTCCCGGGTCACCGCCCCCCACATGCCAGCCCCACCCCCCAGTACCCCCCCCCCAGCTCCTTCAATCCCCCACCCACACCCCCACCCACACCCCCACCCTCACCCCCTCCCCTTGAGTGGCGTTCGCCCGCGGGGTACCGCTCAGCTGTTTAACACCTCCAAGGCTTTCGCGAACAATATTGTCCATATTAGAGTTGTTGTTGTTGTTGTTTTTAATGTTTTTAACAGTGAAACAGGAGGATTTCTCCACAACCCTGTGCTGTCCGCCTGGTGATGCTGCTTGTAATCACCGGCGAAACGTCGTGCTCGAATTGTAAATGTTGCAGTGGGTTTACTCTCTGCAGCATTGTGGCGGTTGAGTGAGTGAATGGATGAGTGAGTAAGTGGATGAGCGAGTGGGTGTGTGGGTGAGTGAGTGGTTGGGTAGGTGGGTGAGTGAATGGGTGGATGAGTGTGTGAGTGGTTGAGTTAATGGGTGAGCGAGTGGTTGACCGAGTGGATATGTGAGTAGATGAGTGAGTGGATGGGCCAGTGAATGAGTCGGCGAGTGAGTGGTTGGGTGGGTGAGTGAATGGGTGGATGAGTGTGTGAGTGGTTGAGATAATGGGTGAGCGAGTGGTTTATCGAGTGGGTATGTGAGTAGTTGAGTGAGTGGATGGGCCAGTGAATGAGTGGGCGAGTGAGTGGTTAGGTGGGTGAGTGAATGGGTGGATGAGTGTGTGAGTGGTTGAGTTAATGGGTGAGCGAGTGGTTGATCGAGTGGGTATGTGAGTAGATGAGTGAGTGGATGGGGCAGTGAATGAGTAGGCGAGTGAGTGGTTAGGTGGGTGAGTGAATGGGTGGATGAGTGTGTGAGTGTGTGAATGAGTGGATGGGCCAATGAGTGAGTGGGCAAGTGAATGGTTGGGCGGATGAGTGAATGGGTGGATGAGAGTGTGAGTGGGTGAGTGAGTGGATGGGCCAATTAGTGAGTGGGTGAGTGAGTGGTTGGGTGGGTGAGTGAATGGGTGGATGAGTGTGGGAGTGGGTGAGTGAGTGGTTGGGTGGGTGAGTGAATGGGTGGATGAGTGTGGGAGTGGGTGAGTGAGTGGTTGGGCGGGTGAGTGAATGGGTGGATGAGTGTGTGAGTGGGTGAGTGAGTGGTTGGGCGGGTGAGTGAATGGGTGGATGAGAGTGTGAGTGGGCGAGTGAGTGGATGGGCGGGTGAGTGAATGGCTGAGAACGCGAGTGGGTGAGCGAGTGCGCAGCTGTGTCGTGCAGAAGCGGTGTGGATGATGGGACGAAGCAGTCAGCCTGGGGAAGGTGGATCTGGCGGATGGGGGAGGGGGGTCAGGGGGGCTGCCCCCTTCACTTTAAGTTATTTGGAGGAGTTTGCGGCAATGCCTTTGTGTCAATTGTGCGCGGCAGCTGGGCCAGGGAGGGGGCTAATTATAGAAGGGGCCATACATGGGGCGCAATTGCGATTCCTCGACTCCTGCCCCCCCCCCCGTCCTCCCCCTCCCCTCCAACCACCCCCACCGAGCGTAGGGCTCCCAGAGAACAGCGACGGCCAGGGTCTCTCTGCTGCTGCCCTGCTGCACTTCATCAGCAGCAGCACTACCACCACCACGTGGACATTGCATCACAACAACACCCCCCCGCCTTCCCCCCACCCCCTCCCCTCCAACCACCCGCGTCGGTGAACATATCTCTACGTGGGTGAACAGATCTCTACGTCGGTGAACAGATCTCTACGTGGGTGAACAGATCTCTACGTGGGTGAACAGATCTCTACGTGAGTGAACAGATCTCTATGTGGGTGAACAGATCTCTATGTGGGTGAACAGATCTCTATGTGAGTGAACAGATCTCTATGTGGGTTAGCAGATCTCTACGTGGGTGAACAGATCTCTATGTGGGTTAACAGATCTCTATGTGAGTGAACAGATCTCTACGTGAGTGAACAGATCTCTACGTGAGTGAACAGATCTCTACGTGAGTGAACAGATCTCTACGCGAGTGAACAGATCTCTACGTGGGTGAACAGATCTCTATGTGGGTGAACAGATCTCTACGTGGGTGAACAGATCTCTATGTGGGTGAACAGATCTCTATGTGGGTGAACAGATCTCTATGTGGGTGAACAGATCTCTATGTGGGTGAACAGATCTCTACGTGAGTGAACAGATCTCTATGTGGGTGAACAGATTTCTATGTGGGTGAACAGATCTCTACGTGGGTGAACAGATCTCTATGTGGGTGAACAGATCTCTACGTGAGTGAACAGATCTCTATGTGGGTGAACAGATCTCTATGTGGGTGAACAGATCTCTATGTGGTGGAACAGATCTCTATGTGAGTGAACATATCTCTACGTGAGTGAATAGATCTCTATGTGAGTGAACAGATCTCTACGTGAGTGAACAGATCTCTATGTGGGTGAACAGATCTCTATGTGGGTGAACAGATCTCTATGTGGGTGAACAGATCTCTATGTGGGTGAACAGATCTCTATGTGGGTGAACTTATCTCTATGTGGTGGAACAGATCTCTATGTGAGTGAACAGATTTCTACGTGAGTGAACAGATCTCTACGTGGGTAAACAGATCTCTATGTGGGTGAACAGATCTCTATGTGGGTGAACAGATCTATATGTGAGTGAACAGATCTCTATGTGGGTGAACACCTCTCTATGTGGGTGAACAGATCTCTATGTGAGTGAACAGATCTCTATGTGGGTGAACAGATCTCTATGTGGGTGAAGAGATCTCTATGTGGGTGAACAGATCTCTATTTGGGTGAACAGATCTCTACGTGAGTGAACAGATCTCTATGTGGGTGAACAGATCTCTATGTGGGTTAACATATCTCGATGTGAGTGAACAGATCTCTACGTGAGTGAACAGATCTCTACGTGAGTGAACAGATCTCTATGTCAGTGAACAGATCTCTACGTGGGTGAACAGATCTCTATGTGGGTGAACAGATCTCTACGTGAGTGAACAGATCTCTACGTGGGTGAACAGATCTCTACGTGGTGAACAGATCTCTACGTGAGTGAATAGATCTCTACGTGGGTGAACAGATCTCTACGTGGGTGAACAGATCTCTATGTCAGTGAACAGATCTCTACGTGGGTGAACAGATCTCTATGTGAGTGAACAGATCTCTAAGGGAGTGAACAGATCTCTATGTCAGTGAACAGATCTCTACGTGGGTGAACAGATCTCTATGTGGGTGAACAGATCTCTACGTGAGTGAACAGATCTCTACGTGAGTGAACAGATCTCTATGTGAGTGAACAGATCTCTATGTGAGTGAACAGATCTCTACGTGAGTGAACAGATCTCTACGTGGGTGAACAGATCTCTACGTGGGTGAACAGATCTCTATGTGAGTGAACAGATCTCTACGTGGGTGAACAGATCTCTATGTGAGTGAACAGATCTCTACGTGGGTGAACAGATCTCTATGTGTGTGAACAGATCTCTATGTAGTTGAACAGATCTCTATGTAGTTGAACAGATCTCTTCACAGACAACACGGGCTCTCGCCTCGTGGTAGAGTGAGTGACAAGAACACCAACCACTCCTGTCCACAGCCCTCCCACCAACCACACCTGTCCACAGCCATCCCACTAACCACACCTGTTCACCGCCCTCCCACCAACCACACCTGTTCACCGCCCTCCCACCAATCCCTTCCAATGGAGAAAGAGGGAGAGAGGGGAGAGATATGGGAGAGAGTGGGGAGAGAGAGGGAGAATAGAGAGAGACAGAGAGAGAGAGGGGAGAGATATGGGAAAGATTGGGGAGAGAGAGGGAGAATAGAGAGAGACAGAGGGAGAGAGAGGGGAGAGATATGGGAAAGAGTGGAGAGAGAGAGGGAGAATAGAGAGAGACAGAGGGAGAGAGAGGGGAGCGATATGCGAAAGAGTGGGGAGAGAGAGGGAGAATAGAGAGAGACATAGGGAGAGAGAGAGGAGAGATCTGGGAAAGAGTGGGGAGAGAGAGGGAGAATAGAGAGAGACAGAGGGAGAGAGAGAGGGGAGAGATCTGGGAAAGAGTGGGGAGAGAGAGGGAGAATAGAGAGAGACAGAGGGAGAGAGAGGGGAGAGATCTGGGAAAGAGTGGGGAGAGAGAGGGAAAATAGAGAGAGACAGAGGGAGAGAGAGGGGAGAGATCTGGGAAAGAGTGGGGAGGGAGAGGGAGAATAGAGAGAGACAGAGGGAGAGAGAGAGAGGGGAGAGATCTGGGAAAGAGTGGGGAGAGAGAGGGAGAATAGAGAGAGACAGAGGGAGAGAGAGGGGAGAGATCTGGGAAAGAGTGGGGAGGGAGAGGGAGAATAGAGAGAGACAGAGGGAGAGAGAGAGGGGAGAGATCTGGGAAAGAGTGGGGGAGAGAGAGGGAGAATAGAGAGAGAGGGGAGACTTTGACTTTTAAACAACTTTTATTGCCGCCGGCAGCAACATCACTGGCGGCGATGCCGATATGAAACACACAAAGTCACCAGCAACACAAATAACAAACAGTGTACACCCACGCGCCGTGGAGCTAAATGCGCCGCGCGCAACACGAAAGAAAAGTCACGTGGTGGTGGTGTTCATCGCGCACGCCACGGTGACGAGCGAGCGCTTCAGAAGGTGAACACGTGGGGTGGTGGCGCCGTCCACGCTGGTACAGAGAGGGGGGCTTGTCCGGCTCCCCAGCGTTCGAAGAAGACGCGCTGCACATCACCGACACGTGTGTGTGTGTGGTACGTGTCGTGCTCCAGCCGCGCCTTAAAAGCAGGCCCCCTGAACACTGGAAGCACCAGAGAGAGAGAGAGAGGTTAGCTGTGCTCTTGATGGGTTGGCATGTTCTGTTTGCGTGGCGGCTCTTGCTGGCTGGCTGTGTCGGGTGGTGGCGGGTTTTGACGACGCATTTGTATATTTACGCGATCTCACCCGAAAACCTCTATTAATGGACATAAAACTGCTGCATCGATACGAATTCTCGATGAAAGCCTCGTGCTTTGTGTTTTGGTAATTTTAAAATGTGAAGAAAAAGAGAGAGGCTTAAAGAGTCAAACAAAAAGGGGAGGGAGGGAGGGAGAGCTAACGTTGCAGCGCGCTCAGTTCGGGTCTGAGCGGGAGCGAACGTTTCATCACGTTTGTTGTTTTTCCATCGTGTGCGTCAACGTGCTCTGTCAAATAACAGCACAACAGCAACAGCGGTGTTGTCCAACCGACTGCCACCGATACAAATAATAATAATGATGTACCGTTATTTTGACGTGGATAATTTCGCGTGCCAATTCGCTGAGAGTTTCATCGTCATAATAAGAATGTGCGAGTTGAATTGTGTTTGATGGTCAACGCAGCTTGTCAATGTTGAAGCGTAAATAAAATGAGCAACACTCAAAAAGAGAGAGAGAGAGACGGGAGAGAGAGGGGAGAGAGAGGGAGAATAGAGAGAGAGGAGAGAGACGGGAGAGAGAGGGGAGAGAGACAGCTGCTCTGTCCCGCGAGAGAGAGAGGGAGTGTGACTGACACGCGTGCCTGTTGCGTGCGAGTGCTGTCCGAGCTAGTGCCCGGCCGCCTTTGTCTCCCCCCCCCCCCCCCCCCCACCAACGCCTGATACACACAGACACAACACGACCCTCACGCAGGCAGGCGCACGCTCGCACAAAAAACGATTAAGATCCCCCGTGTGGCCTTTAACAGACTATTGCGGAAAGTGCTGTTATAAAGTAGCACAGCACCACGCAACTAATCACTCACACGTTGACACAGATGCACACACACAGACACTCACACAGTTCCACACAGCCGCACACAGGCACAGCCACACACAGACACTCACAGGCACAGACGCTCACACAGACATTCACACACAGACACTCACAGGCATAGGTACTCACACACAGACATTCACACACACACTTACACACAACAACAACCGCCATTCGCTACTAAGTGGCGGTGACGTCACCACGACGCTTGTGCCAGGCTATGTGCACCCTGAGGCCACGTGAAGTGTCGAACGCCCGCTGGCAGGAGGTCACGGGGCAGACCCAAGTGCCACAGGTCGACTGACTGAAATGACTGGCTGATGCACCACCTGTGCCCTCTACAGTGCCAACCTGCTTTGCTTTAGCCACCCGGCGCTCCGCTCGTTGTTGTGAACGTCGCTCCTCCGCCCTCCGTTGTTGTTGGAGGGCGACTGCCTCCAACTGCCCAGTAGCGTCCTTCACGAGCCTCCTCCACAGAGGCCGATCTTGACACCGCTGGTACCAGTCATCGGCAAGTCCACTCAGCTCCACGTCCTCCTGTACCACATCACTCCATCTCTGCTCTAGCCCGTGCCGCGCCCGTTTAGCCCCCTCGATCCGGCCGAACAAAAGTTGTTTCGGCATGCGGTGGCTGGGCATGCGGGCTACATGACCCAGCCAACGCAGCCTTGCCTGCCGGAGGAGCTCACCAATGGGACCTTGCCCAGATCTTTCAAAGATTTGTGAGCTCCTCACACAATCCGGCCTGGTAAAACTCAGGATGGATCGTAGGCAGGCTAGCCTAAATGTTTCTAACCGGCGAAGATGTTTCATTAGGGGGGTCCACGTTTCACACACACAGACACTCACAGGCACAGACATTCACAGGCACAGACATTCACACACAGACAGTCACACACAGCCCCAAACAAAGACCCCCTGTTAGCCTTAACAGACTGTAGGGGCAGGTGCTGTTAGCGAGCACCCTATGAAGGCCGTCACGGCGCACGAGGGGATCGGTGGCCAACACCACGCCCGACCGCCTTTGTCTCCCCAGTGGCGATGTTCACACACCGCACCAGATACTAATTTGAGGCTAAGTCGACCTAGGGGAGGCCCAGGTCCGGTTCAGATAACCGTCACTGGTGTTGGCCGTGATCGTGAATCGAACTCGGTTCGCCCGGTTCGTAGGGCAGTGCGGCGCTAACCGCTGCACCACCGCTCCCCACATGCTGCGACGCGCACACACACGCAGGCGCGCACACACGCACGCGCACACAGGCACGCGCACACACGCACGCACAGCTGCTCACTCAGCAATTAAATAGCAGGGAGACAGCTGCGGTGAACAGTCGGCATTGGCGACAGCTGGCATTCCATCTCCACGCAGTATCAGCAGCAGGTACCCTGAGCGTCAAGTCTGGTCTCCCCTGACAACACTTCTCGATCCCAGGGGCGGGAGGCAGTTTCGCGGTTCGCACCCAGCGGGCAGCCCTGGTTAACAAAAATACTGAAACTGTAATGTTGATGTAAGAGCAAAAAAACGTATCTCGGTGATGTCCCGCTCGAATGAGCATTGAAGGCATCTCGCTGGTGCTCATCTGCCGAGCCCGTGGTGGGAATTCCATATTCCTATAGCGGGGATGTGTACATCCATGAGCCAACCACTGTTGACATCCCCGCGACGCGGTACTCGTTTTATAGACCCTATAGGGAAGGCTGATGGGCTGAGTCATATCCGCCAAACCAGGCAGTGAACTCGCAACCTTCTATGTATGAATGTGCGTAGCTAACCGTGCATCATCAACATCACCACCATCAACGTCGACATCCCCCACTTCCTCATCATGCAGGTACCTCCTCAACATCACCATCAACATCATCACCACCATCATGTTTGTATAGGGAACTTCTTTCGCACCGTACGTAGCCAACCGTGTTAATCGGAGGTGCGGGGGAAGGACAATAAACTAAACACAAAACGCAGCTCTAAACAAATTAGTTTTTAATCTGAGATTATTTCAAAGTTCATTGCTCCCAGGCGCATCCTGATATCGGAAGGAAGGAGCGTTCCAGACGGCCGCAGTAGCGCCATCTGAAAGCACCGGTTGGTGCGCGTTGATGATGGTTCATGTTCCTCGACGAGGTCAGCGAGGTGTTGGGGTACATTTGTCGCAAGCACGGCGCGTGTGTAACGAGTGCGACTCTGATTGTAATCATGAATTCGTTCGGCAAACGGAAGTCAATGCAGCCCGGCTGGTACTGGACGGACACGGTCAGATCCTGCGACAATGACGACGAAGGTGGTGATGATGATGATGGCGATGATGTTTATAATCATGATGATGCTGTTTAAATTCATACTTATCGTTGTATCCCAAACGTTCAACACTGCCAGTGTTTATTTCGACTCACTCGTCAACTTGTATTCTGCCGCGGTAGCGAGCTGTTGACTACCTCGCCTGGTAGGCAGGAGGCCGTGATGTCGATCCTGACCCTGACGCCTGTTGTATGTTTGGAGTTTGCGTGTCTCTCTCTTTCATCATCATCACGGTGGCTAGGAGATGTTAACTACCTCGCCTGGTATACAGGAGGTCGTGGGTTCGATCCCGACCCTGATGCCTGCTGCTGTATGTTTGGAGTTTGCGGTGTCTCTCTCCCCGTGGTCGCGTGGATTTTTATGCCCCCACATTTAAAAATGAACATCCACGTGTTGAGACTATTTGCCTGCTCTACATCTTCACGTGACGGTGATGACGATATGCTCCCTGGTCGAGTTATCATTGGTGATGGCCAGATCGCTTACGAAAAATAGCTACGTAGCTCAACGGGATCTTTGCTTGGTCAAATAAAAAAAAATCGTCCAATTATTTGTTTAATTGTGTCTCTGCTGTTGTTGATGTGTCTGTGATTATTGTGTACGTTGTGATTCGTGCATCGCATGTTGTTGTTGTGTATGTTGCTAGTTATGTGCATGTAGTTGCTATGTATATGTTGTCCATTGTGTCTATGCTGTTGTTTATGTTGATAGGTATGTACATGTTGTTGTTTGTGTTTATGCTATCATTGTGTTTATGTTGTTATTCATGTTTATGTTGCTATTTGGACAGTACGTTGTTATCATGTTTGTGTTGTTATATTGTTAGTCTATGGGCAGTGTTAGTCTATGGGCAGTGTTAGTCCATGGGTAGTGTTAGTCTATGCTCTATGGGTAGTGTTAGTCTATGGGTAGTGTTAGACTATGGGCAGTGTTAGTTCATGGGTAGTGTTAGTCCATGGGTAGTGTTAGTCTACGGGTAGTGTTAGTCTATGGGTAGTGTTAGTCTACGGGTAGTGTTAGTCTATGGGTAGTGTTGAGTCTGTGGGTAGTGTTAGTCTATGGGTAGTGTTAGTCTATGGGCAGTGTTGAGTCTGCGGGGAGTGTTAGTCTATGCGGGGGAAGGACAACAACACTCAACAACAACAAGAAGCAGTTCTAGACAAATGCGTTTATCAATCTAGATGATGACAATGATGATTATTCAAAAGTGGCGTCGCTCCCAGTGGCTTCCTAACATCGGAAAGAAGGAGCGCGTTCCAGACGGCCGCAGTGTGGTGATGTGATCATCACCACCGGCTGTGTTCGAAGGCTCTCGCAGCCAAACTCCTCCGCTGTTGCTGCCGCTGCTGCTGTGAGCATGACCAGCGGAGTGTCACGTGATGATTGCTTACGGCTCCGTGTCGAGACCGGCGAGCTGCTGTGATCCATTCGTGGCGGACGTTTCTCCTGCTGAGCAGCACGGGAGGTGGTGGGGGGGGGGGCTTTTGGGCAGGGGAGGGGTCCGCCCCACCCCCCCCACCCCCCTCCTTCAGCCCCCCACCCCCCACGATTTAAACATACGCATCAGCAAGAGCATAGACACAACCACAAATAATTGGACGATTTCCCATCCCCGCAGTTCTTCCACGGCATGCAAAATATAAAAATTTAAGTAGACTGTATGCCGTACTTATATTTACTGTTTAAAACTTGTTTTTATTTTAGTTTACCAGGTAAGGCCCCATTGAGCTGGTGTGCAGCTGGCCATCACAAATGATAGCTCAACGAAGTGGCGGCTTAGCATCATCATCGTGATACATTCATAGCAGCAGTCAAATACATCTCGAAACGCGTGAAGTTGATGCTACATGTGGTGGGGGAAACCCGGAGGACCCGGAGACAAATCCACGCGACCACGGAGAGAGAGAGACACGCAGACTCCAAATATACAGCAGCAGCAGCAGGCGTCAAGGTCGGGATCGAACCCACGACCTCCTGCATACCTGGCGAGGTAGTTAACATCTCCTAGGCACTGTGTTGATGATGAGAGAGAGAGAGACACGCAAACTCCAAATATACAATAGCAGGCGTCAGGGTCGGGATGGAAACCCACGACCTCCTGCATACCAGGCGAGGTAGTTAACATCTCCTAGCCACCTTGATGATGATGATGAGAGAGACACCGCAAACTCTACATATACAATAGCAGGCGTCAAGGTTGGGATCGAACCCACGACCTCCTGCGTACCAGGCGAGGTAGTTAACATCTCCTAGGCACCGTGATGATGATGAGAGAGGGAGACACGCAAACTCCAAATATACAGCAGGCGTCCAGGTTAGGATCGAACCCACGACCTCCTGCGTACCTAGCGAGGTAGTTAACATCTCCTAGCCACCCCGTCCCACCTCGTTCCTCCAGGACGCATCTCGTTACTCATTGACAGGCGCGCGTCCCCTTCGATCCACTCGGTTCACCAGCAGCAGAATCAGCACCAGCGTGGTGAAGCATAGTTTCTGACACACACGCACACACACACGCAACGCGCTAAGAGCCTTCATCCAGCAGTGGATCAACGTGGCAAGGTCAGCGTGCCATCACCGCCATCACCATGGAATTACCATCGCCGCCACCGTCATCAGCGTGGTATCGCCACCATAACACACTTGTCAACACGCTCATCGATACCGCAGCGCCTGCCTGTGCCCGTGCGTGTCTGCCGCCCGAGTTCGATTCCCGCTCTCGCGGCCAACGCCCGTAGGCCAGTGACGATTATCTGAACCGGTCCTTGGGCCTCGCCTAGGTCGACTCAGCCTCAAATGAGTGCCCCGGTGCGGTGTGTAAAGCATCGCCACTGGGGGAGACAAAGGCGGCCGGGCGTGGTGCCGGTCACCCACCCCCTCTCGCGTGCCGTACCGGCCTTCATAGGTGCTGCTCGCTAACAGCACTTGCCCCTACAGCCTGTTAAGTCCTATACGGGGGGGGGGGGGGGCATGACCCCCCTTCTTCACAGCACACCGAGAGACAACAGACAGTGGTGACGAGGCGGTTGCATGCAACCAGGGGGGGTCGCCACCTCCCTCCGATCCTGCGCAACTCAAAGCCCACCGCGCTCGTGCAGAAAGAGCGACCCCGTTGGGAGCTCGGCAGATCCATAGCGTCACGTGGGGGGCGGGGGGAGGGGCTGATCGGGGGGGGGGGGGCTCTGCCGGACACGAGTCAAGGACTCTCAGTGCTGTCCTGGGGCGGGGGTGGGGGCGAGGGGTGGGGGCGGGGGGTGGGGGCTGGGGGGGATCCTTATATGCAGATAAAGGTGGAGAGAAGATACGTGGGGAGCGGTGGCGCAGCGGTTAGCGCTACGCTGCGCTACGAACCCGGCGAGCCCAGTTCGATTCCCGCTCCACGGCCAACACCGCTGACGATTATTTAAACCGGTCCTGGGCCTCCCCTAGGTCGACTCAGCCTCAAATGAGTGCCCGGTGCGGTGTGTAGTAAACATCGCCGCTGGGGAGACAAAGGCGGCCGGGGGTGATGCTGGCCACCCACCCCCCTCGTGTGCCGTGCCGGCCTTCGTAGGTGCTCGCTAACAGCACTTGCCCCTACAGTCTGTTACAGGCTACACAGCGGTGGGGAATGTTTGTCTTTTGTACGTGTAATGAAGAAGGAGCATTGCTCGAAACGTTGGGCCCCTTATTTATCAAAGCATTGAGGAGTCGCCATTAACCACGTGGCTGGTGTCCACGTCCGGTTATTCGATAACCCTGCCAGCCCCCCACAGGCCACACTCGGTCATCACATGCTGGTGCACACCCGCGCATTGATGTACTGCACAGCACATAAGGACATTATAACTGTGTAGGAACCTCCTGGTTACACCACCAGCCCACAGGGGATTATTGTGTCCGTCCGTCCGTCGTACCATCCAAAAATGGGAGGGGTGGTGGCTGGGTGGAGAGGGGAGGGTGGGGAGGAGCTGGGTGGGGAGGGACTGGGGAGGGTGGGGAGGGTGGTGCTGGGTGGGGGAGGGGCTGGTCACCCCGTGGTGCCCTTATAAAACTCAACGTTTAACCTACTCACGCCGGCTTGTGCCCGCCCTCACATTCGGGCATATTTGTTGACCCTGGCCATTGACCGAGCAACCCAACGTTCCTAGCAGCTCCCTCCGCAGGAGAATGTGTTTAAAAGAGTGGTCCATTCCTAATGTGCCACATGTTTACCAGGCCAAGGCCTCACTGAGCTGCTGTGTGTCTCTTTATTACACGCTTTTTATTTAACTCACTCTTGTCTGTTGTATCCTCAAATCTTGTAACTCAATTTTAACCCTCTTCCCAATGTCGTATCGACTGCAAACTTGGTATACGTATGTCATACTCATGACAATACTATATTCTGTCGTTAAAAAATAAAAAATATTTTTTTAGCAATCTTTTCTTATTTATTATGTTTCGGCTTGGCTCTAATTGTCCACGCTCAAATGACGTTGGCTGTAATTGACCACGGTCCCCTTACGTTGTGGCAAGCTTCGGGGCCACTTCCTGGAGTCGTGGAGTTCTGCCATTACTCGTACGGTACATTTCATTAAAGCGTGTTTTTAAAAAAGAAAAGTATTTTTAAATATTAATTATTTTTCCAAAAGTGACCTGGCTATCGCAAATGACAGCTCCGCAAAGTGGCTTATCGCCGTTATCATCGGCATCACCTGGACATGTTTAGCAGCAGCCCAAATACATTTTTAGAAAATACATCTGGAATCAACGCCGCTACGTGGATTCTAAATGTGGAGGGGAAAAAACCTGAGGAGCCGGTGAGAAATCCACGTGACCACGGGGAGAGAGAGAGAGAGAGACGCAAACTCCAAATATACAGCAGCAGGCGTCAGGGTCGAGGATCGAACCCACGAACCTCCTGTAGACCAAGCGAGGTAGTTAACATCTCCTAGCCACCGTGATGATGATGAGAGAGAGACACGCAAACTCCAAATATACAGCAGCAGGCGTCAGTGTCGGGGATCAAACCCACGACCTTCTGCACACCAGGCGAGGTAGTTTACATCTCCTAGCCACCGTGATGATAATGAGAGAGAGAGACACCGCAGACTCCAAATATACAGCAGCAGCAGGCGTCAGGGTCGGGGATCGAACCCAAGACCTCCTGTACACCAGGCGAGGTAGTTAACATCTCCTAGCCACCGTGATGATGAGAGAGAGACACGCAAACTCCAAATATACAGCAGCAGGCGTCAGGGTCGGGGATCGAACCCACGACCTCCTGCGTACCAGGCGAGGGGGTTGACATTTCCTTGCCACCGCGTTCGGAGTAAGTAGAGTAGTGAATCGTCATCGCTGTGATGTCTCCTTCGTATTTGTGGATTGGGGGGGGGGGGGGGCATTGGGTCGTTGCTCGATGCGCGGTTTCTGTTCTGGACAACCCACGGTCGCCACGCTACTACCGGAGAGTTTTATTTGTTGTTAATTTTCCATTCGTGCATCATCATCATCATCAGGTGTATCCGCATGGACACCACGACCTCCCGTATACGCGGCGAGGTGGTTAACATCTCGGATCAATTACGCTATGTAACACTATTTTTATTCCTGGGTAATAAGTGTTATTTCCTAATTGCTTATGCCTAAAAAGTATAGAAAATGGCTATTATTATTATTATTCCACATAAACTTTGCTTTTGTGACCAGGACACTGGTATTTTGAAATGTATCTATTTTCCAAAACATTCCAGATAGATTTAGTGCTGAGTAAACTTGGAGAAACTTCAAGAACATTCTAGAACTTTCCAATAACGTAAAAAGTAGTATAAAAACACGCGCCATAAGCCCAACCAGTTCAGTTTAGTTCCAGCTGCCTAAGTGGATACATTTCTGCATTTTTCTGAGATGGCATCAAGAGGCGGCAAGCATCTGGCAGACGCATTTTGCTACGTCGGCGGCCAATTTATCAAGACAAGAGCGAAAAAAATGTATCTGTGGAAGCATCTGCTAAGATGTGCGAGGCCTACAAGGCATATTTCGGCATGCCGGGGTATAATAGCCATTTCTGTACTTTTGAGACATACGCAATTAGGAAAGAACACTTACTACCCAAGAACAAAAAAAATATGTTAAAATGTGTGACACCGTGTTATCTGTGATGGTTCAACGACATCCCGGCAAACACGACGGAGGGCAGAGGGGCGCCGGGCAGCTATAGAGCACTTGGTGATGCAGCTGGTCAGTCATCTCAGTTAGTCAGTCATCTCAGTCAGTCAGTCACCTCAGTCAGTCAGTCATCTCAGTCAGTCATCTCAGTCAGTCATCTCAGTCAGTCAGTCACATCAATCAGTCAGTCATCTCAGTCAGTCATCTCAGTCAGTCAGTCATCTCAGTCAGTCATCTCAGTCAGTCACCTCAGTCAGTCAGTCACCTCAGTCAGTCAGTCATCTCAGTCAGTCATCTCAGTCAGTCATCTCAGTCAGTCAGTCACCTCAATCAGTCAGTCATCTCAGTCAGTCATCTCAGTCAGTCAGTCATCTCAGTCAGTCATCTCAGTCAGTCAGTCACCTCAGTCAGTCAGTCACCTCAGTCAGTCAGTCACCTCAATCAGTCAGTCATCTCTGTCAGTCAGTCAATCATCTCAGTCAGTCACCTCAGTCAGTCAGTCACCTCAGTCAGTCACCCAGTCAGTCATCTCAGTCAGTCATCTCAGTCAGTCAGTCATCTCAGTCAGTCAGTCATCTCAGTCAGTCAACCTCAGTCAGTCACCTCAGTCAGTCAGTCACCTCAATCAGTCAGTCAACATCAGTCAGTCAGTCACCTCAGTCAGTCAGTCGACTTCAGTCAGTCATCTCAGTCAGTCACCTCAGTCAGTCAACCTCAGTCAGTCAACCTCAGTCAGTCAGTCACCTCAGTCAGTCATCTCAGTCAGTCAACTTCAGTCAGTCAGTCACCTCAGTCAGTCAGTCACCTCAATCAGTCGACTTCAGTCAGTCATCTCAGTTAGCCAGTCACCTCAGTCAGTCGTCAGTCACCTTAGTTAGTCACCTCAGTTAGTTATCTCAGTTAGCCAGTCACCTCAGTCAGTCAACCTCAGTCAGTCACCTCAGTCAGTCAGTCAACCTCAGTCAGTCACCTCAGTCAGTCACCTCAGTCAATCAGTCACCTCAGTCAGTCGACTTCAGTCAGTCATCTCAGTCAACCTCAGTCAGTCACCTCAGTCAGTCAGTCAGTCATCTCAGTCAGTCAACCTCAGTCAGTCAGTCACCTCAGTCAGTCACCTCAGTCAGTCACCTCAGTTAGTTATCTCAGTCAGCCAGTCACCTCAGTCAGTCATCTCAGTCAGTCAGTCACCTCAGTCAGTCACCTCAGTCAGTCATCTCAGTCAGTCACCTCAGTCAGTCAGTCACCTCAGTCAGTCATCAGTGACCTCAGTCAGTCACCTCAGTCAGTCAACATCAGTCAGTCAACATCAGTCAGTCAGTCACCTCAGTCAGTCATCTCAGTCAGTCACCTCAGTCAGTCAGTCACCTCAGTCAGTCATCAGTCACCTCAGTCAGTCACTTCAGTTAGTTATCTCAGTCAGCCAGTCACCTCAGTCAGTCAACCTCAGTCAGTCACCTCAGTCAGTCATCTCAGTCAGTCACCTCAGTCAGTCAGTCAGTCATCTCAGTCAGTCAACCTCAGTCAGTCAGTCACCTCAGTCAGTCACCTCAGTCAGTCACCTCAGTTAGTTATCTCAGTCAGCCAGTCACCTCAGTCAGTCAGTCAACATCAGTCAGTCAGTCACCTCAGTCAGTCAGTCAACATCAGTCAGTCACCTCAGTCAGTCACCTCAGTCAGTCATCTCAGTCAGTCACCTCAGTCAGTCAACCTCAGTCAGTCGTCAGTCACCTCAGTCAGTCATCTCAGTCAGTCACCTCAGTCAGTCAACCTCAGTCAGTCACCTCAGTCAGTCACCTCAGTCAGTCACCTCAGTCAGTCAACCTCAGTCAGTCAGTCAACCTCAGTCAGTCACCTCAGTCAGTCATCTCAGTCAGTCACCTCAGTCAGTCACCTCAGTCAGTCAACCTCAGTCAGTCAGTCAACCTCAGTCAGTCACCTCAGTCAGTCAGTCATCTCAGTCAGTCACCTCAGTCAGTCAGTCACCTCAGTCAGTCAGTCAGACCATGCCACCCGCTGAGTTCGCTCCGTGACCTCCTGCCGGCGGGGCGAGCCTTCGACACTTTCACGTGATGGCCTCACGGTGCACCCAGCCTGGCACAAGCGCCGTGGTGACGTCACCGCCACTTAGTGCTGAACGGCGGCGGCGGCGGTTGTTGTTGTTGTTGTTGTGAGTGTGTACGTGTTGTGTGTCCGGATCGGCCTCTGTGGAGGAGGAGGAAGCTCGTGAAGGACGCTGCTGCCGCTGCTGCTGCTGGGCAGTTGGAGGCAGTCGCCCTCCACCAACAACGGAGGGCGGAGGAGCGACGCTCACAACAACGAGCGGAGCGCCGGGCGGGTAAAATGCAGCAAGTTGGCACAGCAAGGGGTCACAGCTGGTGGTGGTGGTGGTGCATCTATCTCAGTAATCCAACCCCATGGCACCTGCTGGGTCTGTCCCGAGAACTCCTCCTGCCAGCGACGAGGCCTTCGACACTTCACGTGGCAGCCTCAAAGTGGTGCACCTAGCCTGGCACAGGCGCCGTGGTGACGTCACCGTCACGTAGTGGCGAATGGCGGCTGTTGTTTGTCAGAGTGGGGGGCGGGGGGAGCGGTAACGTAGCGGTTAGCGCGCAGCGCTGCCAAGCCGGCTCCTACGACCCGAGTTCACGGCCACCACCGCAAGCGACGATTGCCTGAACCGGTCCTGCGCCTCCCTTAGGTTGACTCAGCCTCAAATGAGTCACCTGGTGCGGTGGTGTGTAAGCATCGCCGCTGGGGGAGACAAAGGCGGCCGGGCGTGGTTGCTGCGCCGTGCTGAACCTTCGCGGGTGCTGCTCGCTCACTTGCTCAGCAAGAAGCGGCGAAGATCCCCCGTGGACCCTTGAAGATCCCCCGTGGACCCTTGAAGATCCCCCGTGTACCCTTGAAGATCCCCCGTGTACCCTTGAAGATCCCCCGTGAACCCTTGAAGATCCCCCGTGTACCCTTGAAGATCCCCCGTGGACCCTTGAAGATCCCCCGTGTACCCTTGAAGATCCCCCGTGGACCCTTGAAGATCCCCCGTGGACCCTTGAAGATCCCCCTTGGACCCTTGAAGATCCCCCGTGGACCCTTGAAGATCCCCCGTGGACCCTTGAAGATCCCCCGTGTACCCTTGAAGATCCCCCGTGGACCCTTGAAGATCCCCCGTGGACCCTTGAAGATCCCCCGTGGACCCTTGAAGATCCCCCTTGGACCCTTGAAGATCCCCCGTGGACCCTTGAAGATCCCCCGTGGACCCTTGAAGATCCCCCGTGTACCCTTGAAGATCCCCCGTGGACCCTTGAAGATCCCCCGTGTACCCTTGAAGATCCCCCGTGGACCCTTGAAGATCCCCCGTGTACCCTTGAAGATCCCCCGTGTACCCTTGAAGATCCCCCGTGGACCCTTGAAGATCCCCCGTGTACCCTTGAAGATCCCCGTGTACCCTTGAAGATCCCCCGTGGACCCTTGAAGATCCCCCGTGGACCCTTGAAGATCCCCCGTGTACCCTTGAAGATCCCCCGTGGACCCTTGAAGATCCCCCGTGGACCCTTGAAGATCCCCCGTGTACCCTTGAAGATCCCCCGTGGACCCTTGAAGATCCCCCGTGGACCCTTGAAGATCCCCTGTGGACCCTTGAAGATCCCCCGTGGACCCTTGAAGATCCCCCGTGTACCCTTGAAGATCCCCCGTGTACCCTTGAAGATCCCCCGTGTACCCTTGAAGATCCCCCGTGTACCCTTGAAGATCCCCCGTGTACCCTTGAAGATCCCCCGTGGACCCTTGAAGATCCCCCGTGTACCCTTGAAGATCCCCCGTGTACCCTTGAAGATCCCCCGTGTACCCTTGAAGATCCCCCGTGTACCCTTGAAGATCCCCCGTGGACCCTTGAAGATCCCCCGTGGACCCTTGAAGATCCCCCGTGTACCCTTGAAGATCCCCCGTGTACCCTTGAAGATCCCCCGTGGACCCTTGAAGATCCCTCGTGTACCCTTGAAGATCCCCCGTGGACCCTTGAAGATCCCCCGTGTACCCTTGAAGATCCCCCGTGGACCCTTGAAGATCCCCCGTGTACCCTTGAAGATCCCCCGTGGACCCTTGAAGATCCCCCGTGGACCCTTGAAGATCCCCCGTGTACCCTTGAAGATCCCCCGTGGACCCTTGAAGATCCCCCGTGGACCCTTGAAGATCCCCCATGTACCCTTGAAGATCCCCCGTGTACCTTTGAAGATCCCCCGTGTACCCTTGAAGATCCCCCGTGGACCCTTGAAGATCCCCCGTGTACCCTTGAAGATCCCCCGTGGACCCTTGAAGATCCCCGTGGACCCTTGAAGATCCCCCGTTTACCCTTGAAGATCCCCCGTGGACCCTTGAAGATCCCCCGTGGACCCTTGAAGATCCCCGGTGTACCCTTGAAGATCCCCCGTGTACCCTTGAAGATCCCCCGTGTACCCTTGAAGATCCCCCGTGGACCCTTGAAGATCCCCCGTGTACCCTTGAAGATCCCCCGTGTACCCTTGAAGATCCCCCGTGGACCCTTGAAGATCCCCTGTGTACCCTTGAAGATCCCCCGTGGACCCTTGAAGATCCCCCGTGTACCCTTGAAGATCCCCGTGTACCCTTGAAGATCCCCCGTGTACCCTTGAAGATCCCCCGTGGACCCTTGAAGATCCCCCGTGTACCCTTGAAGATCCCCGGTGTACCCTTGAAGATCCCCCGTGTACCCTTGAAGATCCCCCGTGTACCCTTGAAGATCCCCCGTGGACCCTTGAAGATCCCCCGTGTACCCTTGAAGATCCCCCGTGGACCCTTGAAGATCCCCCGTGGACCCTTGAAGATCCCCCGTGGACCCTTGAAGATCCCCCGTGGACCCTTGAAGATCCCCGGTGTACCCTTGAAGATCCCCCGTGTACCCTTGAAGATCCCCCGTGTACCCTTGAAGATCCCCCGTGGACCCTTGAAGATCCCCCGTGTACCCTTGAAGATCCCCCGTGTACCCTTGAAGATCCCCCGTGGACCCTTGAAGATCCCCTGTGTACCCTTGAAGATCCCCCGTGGACCCTTGAAGATCCCCCGTGTACCCTTGAAGATCCCCCGTGTACCCTTGAAGATCCCCCGTGTACCCTTGAAGATCCCCCGTGGACCCTTGAAGATCCCCCGTGTACCCTTGAAGATCCCCGGTGTACCCTTGAAGATCCCCCGTGTACCCTTGAAGATCCCCCGTGTACCCTTGAAGATCCCCCGTGGACCCTTGAAGATCCCCCGTGTACCCTTGAAGATCCCCCGTGGACCCTTGAAGATCCCCCGTGTACCCTTGAAGATCCCCCGTGTACCCTTGAAGATCCCCCGTGTACCCTTGAAGATCCCCCGTGGACCCTTGAAGATCCCCCGTGTACCCTTGAAGATCCCCCGTGTACCCTTGAAGATCCCCCGTGTACCCTTGAAGATCCCCCCGTGTACCCTTGAAGATCCCCCGTGGACCCTTGAAGATCCCCCGTGTACCCTTGAAGATCCCCCGTGGACCCTTGAAGATCCCCCGTGGACCCTTGAAGATCCCCCGTGGACCCTGGAAGATCCCCCGTGGACCCTTGAAGATCCCCCGTGTACCCTTGAAGATCCCCCGTGGACCCTTGAAGATCCCCCGTGGACCCTTGAAGATCCCCCGTGTACCCTTGAAGATCCCCCGTGTACCCTTGAAGATCCCCCGTGGACCCTTGAAGATCCCCCGTGGACCCTTGAAAATCCCCCGTGTACCCTTGAAGATCCCCCGTGTACCCTTGAAGATCCCCCGTGGACCCTTGAAGATCCCCCGTGTACCCTTGAAGATCCCCCGTGTACCCTTGAAGATCCCCCGTAGACCCTTGAAGATCCCCCGTGGACCCTTGAAGATCCCCCGTGTACCCTTGAAGATCCCCCGTGACCCTTGAAGATCCCCCGTGTACCCTTGAAGATACCCCGTGGACCCTTGAAGATCCCCCGTGGACCCTTGAAGATCCCCCGTGTACCCTTGAAGATCCCCCGTAGACCCTTGAAGATCCCCCGTGTACCCTTGAAGATCCCCCGTGTACCCTTGAAGATCCCCCCGTGGACCCTTGAAGATCCCCCGTGTACCCTTGAAGATCCCCCGTGGACCCTTGAAGATCCCCCGTGGACCCTTGAAGATCCCCCGTGTACCCTTGAAGATCCCCCGTGGACCCTTGAAGATCCCCCGTGGACCCTTGAAGATCCCCCGTGCACCCTTGAAGATCCCCCGTGGACCCTTGAAGATCCCCCGTGGACCCTTGAAGATCCCCCGTGTACCCTTGAAGATGCCCCGTGTACCCTTGAAGATCCCCCGTGTACCCTTGAAGATCCCCCGTGTACCCTTGAAGATCCCCCCGTGGACCCTTGAAGATCCCCCGTGTACCCTTGAAGATCCCCCGTGGACCCTTGAAGATCCCCCGTGTACCCTTGAAGATCCCCCCGTGGACCCTTGAAGATCCCCCGTGTACCCTTGAAGATCCCCCGTGGACCCTTGAAGATCCCCCGTGGACCCTTGAAGATCCCCCGTGTACCCTTGAAGATCCCCCGTGGACCCTTGAAGATCCCCCGTGGACCCTTGAAGATCCCCCGTGGACCCTTGAAGATCCCCCGTGGACCCTTGGCGAGGCTGTCCGGGCAAGAGCTGTGAGCGAGCATAAAATATTCAAGGCCGGAAGTGCGCAGGAGGGGTTGCTGGTGGGCAGCAGCACCCCGCAGCTGCCTTTGTCTCCCCGGTGCTGACGTTTTACTCACACACCACGAGCTACACTCTACTGATTAAAGGCTCAGTCGACCTAGGAGAAGCTCCCGGAGCGGCTGAGATGTTCGCCACTGCCGATGGCCGTGAACGGGAATCGAAGTCCGGGTTGCCGCCGCTGCCCGTGCACGCGCGCTCTGCGAAACGTCGGACATCGTGCCGAACTGCCCTCAGCCAGCGGTATAAACCCGCAAACGCATCGGGGAGTTCACGCAGCCCATGCCCTAATTATACCAATCAATGAGATCATGATCGTCGTCACCGATCTGGGTTGTAGATATCTCATCATCGTCGTCACCGTCATCGTCATCCTCATCATGATCAAGGTGTAGAGATCACGTGGGAATATCTCATCACCATCATCACCGCCATCACCGCCATCGTCCCACGAGTTGAGAGGAAATTGTCTCCGAGCAACACGAACGACTGCCACGAGCCACGGTCCAATCACAACGAGGGTTAAAGGGCAACCCCCCTCTGAGCTGCCCAAATTCACACACACACACGCGCAACGCGTTACACACAAGGGTGAGCTCTCTAGAGACAACAACAGCGGCAGCAGCCACTGCCACGTGACCTGACCCCTGTCACGGCCACCGTGATATGACCCCCGGTCACGGCCACTGTGACCTGACCCCTGACCCCCGGTCACGGCCACTGTGACCTGACCCCCGGTCACAGCCACTGTGACCTGACCCCCGGTCACGGCCACGGTGACCTGACCCCTGACCCCCGGTCACAGCCACTGTGACCTGACCCCTTGTCACGGCCACTGTGACCTGACCCCTGTCACGGCCACCGTGATCTGACCCCCGGTCACGGCCACTGTGACATGACCCCTGACCCCAGGTCACATCCACTGTGACCTGACCCCCTGTCACGGCCACTGTGACCTACCCCTGACCCCCTGTCACAGCCACTTTGACCTGGCCCCCTGTAACGGCCACTGTAACCTGACCCCTGACCCCCGGTCACGGCCACAGTGACCTGACCCTTGACCCCCGGTCATGGCCACTGTGACCTGACCCCTGTCACGGCCACTGTGACCTGACCCCTGACATGGTCACTGTAACCTGACCCCTGATCCCTTGTCACGGCCACAGTGACCTGCATTCTGACCCCCGGTCACGGTCACTGTGACCTGACCCCCCGGTCACGGCCACAGTGACCTGACTCCTGACCCCCGGTCACCGCCACAGTGACCTGACCCCTGTCACGGTCACTGTGACCTGACCCCCGGTCACGGCCACTGTGACCTGACCCCATCACGGCCACCATCACTGGTGGCCGTCAGCAGGAATCGAACTCGGGTGGCCGGTATTTGTAGCGCAGTGCGCTAACCACCGCACCACCGCTCTCCCGATACACACACACACGTGTACACAATATGATACGCACACCACACACGCACACACACCACTAGTACATACACACACCACTGGTACTTACACACACCGCTGGTACATACACACACACCACTGGTACATACACACACCACTGGTACATACACACACCCCACTGGTACATACACACACCACTGTTACATACACACACCACTGGTACATACACACACACACTACTGGTACATACACACACACCACTGGTACATACACACACCACTGGTACACAAACACACACCACTGGTACATACACACACCACTGGTGCATACATACAGCACTGGTACACACACACACACCACTGGTACATACACACACACACCACTGGTACATACACACACCACTGGTACATACACACACCACTGGTACATACACACACATCACTGGTACATACACACACCACTGGTACATACACACACACACCACTGATACATACACACACCACTGGTACATACACACACCACCGGTACATACACACACACACCACTGGTACATACACACACCACTGGTACATACACACACAAACCACTAGTACACACACACACCACTGGTACATGCACACACCACTGGTACATACACACACCACTGGTACATACACACACCACTGGTACGTACATGCACACACCACTGGTACGTACATACACACACCACTGGTACATACACACACCACTGGTACATACATACATACACACACACACACCACTGGTACATACACACACCACTGGTACATACATACACACACACACCACTGCTACATACACACATACACACACCACTGGTACAGATATTCGCCACCGGCGTGAGTGGCCGTGAGTCTGAATCCAACTCGGGTGGCCGAGTTCGTAGCGCGGTGCACACACAGACGAAGATCCCCCGTAGAGCCTGAACAGGTTCTGGTAGCGAGCGCCTAATGAAGGCCCGGCACGGCGCAAGGGGGTGTGGGTGGCCAGCACCACGCACGGCCACCTTTGTCTCCCCAGTGGCGATGTTTACAGAACCGGTTCAAACATTCATCACCGGCGCTGGTGGCCGTGAGCGCGAATCGAACTCGTGTCGCCGGGTTCGTAGCGCAGTGGGCTGACCACTACACTACTGCAAAGACAAAGATCCCCCGTGTAGCCTTAACAGACTGTAGGGGCAAGTGCTGTTAGCGAGCACCTATGAAGGCCGGTAACGGTACACGAGGGGGTGG
Source organism: Petromyzon marinus (assembly GCF_010993605.1). Taxonomy (NCBI): domain Eukaryota; kingdom Metazoa; phylum Chordata; class Hyperoartia; order Petromyzontiformes; family Petromyzontidae; genus Petromyzon; species Petromyzon marinus. The sequence continues at coordinate 10,571,479 of NC_046111.1, forward strand.
GTGGCCAGCACCACGCCCGACCGCCTTTGTCTCCCCAGTGGCGATGTTTACACACCGCACCAGGGTGCTCATTTCACTACACTGCTGCGCACACACAGACACACACACGCACGCACAATACACAGACACAGACACACACGCGCACACACACACACGCGCACAATACACACAGACACACGCGCACAATACACACAGACACACACACAGACACACACACACTGACATACACACACTGATACTGATACACACACTGACATACACACACACTGACACACACACAGACACACACACACAAGCGCACAATACACACACGCGCACAATACACACAGACACACACAGACACATACACACGCGCACAATACACACAGACACACACACATGCGCACAACACACACAGACACACACAGACACATACACACGCGCACAATACACACAGACACACACACAAGCGCACAATACACACAGACACACACACACAGACACACACACACGCGCACAATACACACACACAGACACACACACACGCGCGGGCGGATTGCATAGCACCCTCGCCCCCCACTCTCCCCCCCCCATCAGCTGTTCACCCCCCCACCACCCACCCCCAGCAGGCCCCGCGCGCTATTTATTGCCACCGTTGACTAAACATGGAGAGAGCGGCACGGAGCCTCTAAGAGCCAACCAGAGCGACACCCCCCCCCACACACTCATCCAGCCACCCCCCTGCCCCCCACCACCAAACTCCTGTCCTATTCATTTGACCCCCACCCTCCCTCCTCTCCCTTCCCTTGTCCTACTCCATGACCCCTTCCACGCAGCGACGTGCAGTCACGCGCCTCCCACTGTATTGCGGTTTTAGCATTCCGATCTTAATATAGTGGCCTCCCCCCCCTCTCTCTCTCCCTATCCCCCTACCAGCCCACCCCACACACCACCATCACCACCACCCACTCTGCCTCTCCATGCCATGCTGCACCACCACCACCCACCCACCCAGCCATCTCGCCACGCGGCCACCCTTATAACCCTCTGCTCCTGTCTCTCATTCCCAACACCTCCTCCTACTACTACACCGACTCGCATCCTCCTCCTCCTCCTCGTCTGTGCTGCCAAGTGATGGAGGAGGAGGGGGGGGTGGTGGAGAGCGGGCATCCCGTGCTGGCGTGCGGGGATGATGATGATGATGTGGTGGGAGGGGTGCTGCTGATGGGGGGAGGGAGGCCGGGTGGTGGCTGATGGGGGGGTTAGGGGGGGGGGTGTAGCGATGGGAGACGCCGCCGCTACCACCACCACCACCACCGCCGCCGCCGCCTCTGTCAATCCGGCCGGCTGTGCTGTATATAAGCGGCAGGCTGGACCCTGCTGTACACACAGAACACACACACACACACAGCGGGTGCTGCTGCTGCTTCTCGCGTTGCTCTTTCACGAGCCTCGTCCGTTCCGCGTCATTATCGTGGCCTCCTAAGCCGCCCCACTCGAACATCGACGGGCAGAAACACTTCTGGAACGCACGTGCGCTCGTGTGCTGTGGCTGTTGCTTGCGGTGGTCGGCGGCGGTGGTGGCGGTGGTGATGCCGCCGCTGCTGCTGCTGATGTCTCGACCACGCGCCGTGGCTGTAGCCGCCGGCATCCGTGGCGGGGAGTGAAGTGGCGTGGGGGCGGGGCGGGGGGGTCCCTCTCTGAACCCCGTGGTGAGAACCCCCGGCGTCGCCGCGGGACGAACTCGGGGCCCGTGCCGTCAAGCGGCACGTGTCGCGACGTCCCCCTCCGGAACGCGTGGCCGCTCGAGCTCAGCCCCGACCGCCGACGGCTGGGTTCACGGCAACGCGGCCCCCGGGGTAGAATGTGAACTTATGCGTCCTCCTTGCGGGAGAGATTTCCCCGAAGCGAGAGGTTTGAAGACCTCCAGCCAACCTGCACGGCTACATCGTCGTCGTCGTCGTCATTGTGATCTTCATCATCACGCAGCCGAGACTCTGAATCCGGGGAAGAAAAGATGGTCAATCACCACCACCACAACAACAACAACCAGCAACAACAACAATAACAAGGCGGCTATTGCAACGCGTGCTAAAGGCGTCTCTCTATCTGTTGTGAGCGCCGCGTCTCTCGTCATCTCCCTCCCCCATCTCCCCTCGCTGTCTCTCTCTGTGTCTCTTGCTGTGTCTCTCTCTGTCTCTCGCTGTCTCTCTCTGTGTCTCTCTCTGTTTCTCTCGCTGTCTCTCTCTGTCTCTCGCTGTCTCTCTCTGTGTCTCTCTCTGTCTCTCGCTGTCTCTCCCTGTCTCTCTCTGTCTCTCGCTGTCTCTCTGTCTCTCTCGCTGTCTCTCTCTGTCTCTCTCTCTCTGTCTCTCTCTCTCTCTCTCCACGTGGTTAAATAACGGGACACGGGCGGCATCGACCGAACAATCGTGAGCAACATCAACACCACCACCACGACGAGGCAACAACAACAAAACTACGTTGCTGGAAACGTCCTCCGGACGTCACGGCGCACCGAGGATGAAAACATGAATCGCGTGCGCGACTCTGGTGGAAGGGAAGGTTTCCACGCGCACACGTGTATGTGTGTGTGCGCGCGTGTGTGCGCACATATATATACGTACAACCAAGCGACTGCGTTGCATGCGACCGAGTTGCGTGCGGCTGAGTTGCACGCGACCAGGTTGCATGCAACTCGTCGCTCGGGCGTGTTGCGTTGCGCGCGTGTGTGCGGATAGGAAGAGATGAGATGGAACGGAGGGGCGGGGGGGGGCGAATTGGAGGAGGGAGAGAGAGGGGAAGCAATTATGGGGGAGCCGACGTCTCAGTATCAGCGGCGGCGGCGATGATTGGTGGTGGAGCAGGTGAGGATGGAGAGAGCGAGGGAGAGAGGGAGCGAGAGAGAGGGAGCGCGCGGATTTCAAACTCAGCCCAAGACTCAGTCGGAACTCCTCCGTCTCCTCTTCCTCATCGTCCTCTTCCACCTCTTCTTCTTCCTTCTTCCTCCTCGTCCACTGGCTCTTCCTCCGTCTGCTGTCCCATGGGGGGAGGGGGGGGTGCGAGAGAGCCGCACGCGCGTAGCAGCGGGAGAGGAGACTTAGAGAGAGAGAGGCGAGGGAGGCTCACAGAATTAACGCCGCGTGATTAATGCCCTCTCGTTGGGGTGCGTCTAGCAGAGAGAGGAGAGAGAGATAGAGAGAGAGAGATACAGAGAAAGGCGAGAGACACGGAGATGGGGGAAGGGATGGGAGAGACGCAGAGAGACAAGAGGAGAGAGACACGGAGATGGGGGAAGAGATGGGAGAGACGCAGAGAGACAAGAGGAGAGACACGGAGATGGGGTAAGGGATGGGAGAGACGCAGAGAGACAAGAGGAGAGACACGGAGATGGGGGAAGGGATGGGAGAGACGCAGAGAGACAAGAGGAGAGAGACACGGAGATGGGGGAAGAGGGAGGGAGGGAGCGAAGTTCCAAGCTGCTTGGACGGAGTTCCTGGAACACCACCGCCGGCGCTGGAGAGGGCGACTCTGCCTGGCGCGCCCGGAAATCGGTGAACCCCGGGGCGACGCGCGCGGGCGAGGAGCGGTCAAGGTCTACACCGCCGCCTGGGGACTGCCAGTGCGACACTACACGTATGTACACACACACACACACGTGTACACACACACACGTGTACACACACACACACGTGTACACACACACGTGCACACACACACGTGTACACACACGAGGGGGTAGGTGGCCAGCACTACGCCCGACCGCCTTTGTCTCCCCAGTGGCGATGTTTACACACCGCACCAGGTACTCATTTGAGGCTGAGTCAACCTAGGGGGAGGCCCGGGACGCGGTTCAGAATAATCGTCACTGGTGGTGTTGGCCGCGAGCGGGAATCGGAGTCGGGTCGCCGGGTTCGTAGCGCAGCGCGCTAACCACTGCGCCACCGCTCCCCCCGCAGCAACACACACACACACGAACTTACACACGCTAAGTGCACTTACACGTGCACACGTTGATATGAGTAACATTATATGCTCTGGCATCCACTTATCGTAACGTACAAAGGCAAAGATCCCCCGTGTAGCCTTTAACAGACTGTTGGGGGCAAGTGCCGTGAGCGATCAGCGCCTACGATGGCCAGCGCATGGCACACGCATAAGGTTGTGGGTGGTCAGCACCACGCCCGGCCGCCTTTGTCTCCCTAGTGCTGATGTTGACTCACCGCACCAGGCACTTACTCACTTAAGACTGAGTCGACTAAACAATACCAAAACCACTGGAGTGGTTTCGACATTCAGTCTCTCATCAGCAGAATAAAGTTCGCTTGAGCCAATGCCGGTGAACTGCCCGGATGTTTATAGGGCAAGGGTTGGTTTTGACATTCAGTGTGTCATCAGCAGCAGCAGGCAGTCAGGCTTTGCTTGAACAAATGCTTCGACATTCAGTGTGTCATCAGCAGCAGCAGGCAGTCAGGCTTTGCTTGAACAAATGCTTCGACATTCAGTGTGTCATCAGCAGCAGAACCAAGGCTGGTGGACATTGGACAAGGGTGGGGACGGGGGGGGGGGCTGTCTACTACAGCCGGGGGGGGGGCTGTTGTAGCGGGAGGGGGGTCCTTCCGCCAGCAGTCGCGTGAGAGGGACGTTGCAGGGGCTGCACATAACTGAGTTCTTGGCTGATTTGGAGTGATTTATCCAAGAGTGGTGGGGGGGTCTCTGTATGATCGCGATCCCGTGCTAAGACAAACGGCCCCCCACCCCCGCGCCCTCTAGGGTGCCTTACGACTTCTCTCAACATCCAAGAGTCGTCGTCGTCGTCGTCGTCGTGAAATCGAGCGTGACATCAATCCGCGATCACCTCTTGCGCGTTGAAGTCGAGTCGGAACGTTCGTCCGTTTCTCAGTCCGCTTGTCCCCGTGAGGGTAGCGGTGGAGCTGTGACACGCATACGGCGGGGTAGAGTTTGTCCATAGGACAACCACCTCTTGGACGTCGCATCGTCGAACCTATCAGCAGGGGCGGAGCCAGGGGGGGGGGGGGTGACAGGGTAGACAATTGTCACCCCCGAACAAAAATTAATAAAAAAAATCGAAAATCTGAAACATTCTGCTGTATAAGTGTACGACTCTCGGTCTGGCGGATTCAGTGCAACTGCATTGTCAGAGCGTGTCGCCAAGCGGTGGCGTCTAAGTTCAACAGCCTGACTCTCTCTAAATCATTCTTGAAATTAACATTTGTTGAATGTCACCCCGGGCTGAAAATCCTGGCTCCACCCCTGCCTATCAGCATACACACGCATCACATCGTGACGCGCATCATCATATCACATCATCACGCCCATCATCACGCAGATGCATCACATCATCATGCCCATCACAATGTACACGCATCACATCATCATACCTATCAGCATACACACGCATCACATCGTCACGCGCATCATCATATCACATCATCACGCCCATCATCACGCAGATGCATCACATCATCATGCCCATCACAATGTACACGCATCACATCATCATACCTATCAGCATACACACGCACCACATCGTCACGCGCATCATCATATCACATCGTCACGCCCACCATCACGCACACGCATCCCATCGTCACGCGCCCAACACGCCGCTGATAGGCCGATCGCGACATCAATAACGCCATCGATATTCGATCGATGTTGGAAGTGCATCACGGGATCAACCATCACCATCGATGAGCGCATCGCCTAATCAATGAAGCGAACTGGCCATCAATCAATCAATCAACGACATCATCACAATAGAACCGCAGCACATCGCTGCCCTTGTCAAGGAGCTATGAACCATCACATGAACCATCGTCACGGCAGCAGCTGAAGCAGCAGTAGCGGAGTTTGGCTGCGAACCATCGAACAGAAGCGCTGGTGGCGGTCACTGCATCATCACGTGGCGCTTTCAGATGGCGATTCTGTGGCCGTCTGGAACGCGCTCTTTCCTTCCGATAATAGGTAGCAACTGGGAGGTACGCCACTTTTAAAGCAGCATCATCATCTAGATTGACAAACTCATTTCTTTAGCACTGCTTTTTGTTGTGTTCAGTGTTGGTGGCTCTTCCCCCACACCTCCGATTAGCACGTTTTGCTACGTACGGTGAGAAAGAAGTTCAACATACACACACACGTGTAAACCCAAGAAGGGCTGGTAGCCCATCGGTCCCTTGGTATTCCACCCAGCAGCTGCAGCTGCAGCAGCAGCAGCTGCTACAGCTGCAGCACCAGCATCTGCAGCAGCACCAGCAGCAGCAGCTGCAGCAGCTGCAGCAGCAGCACCAGCAGCAACAGCAGCAGCTCGTGTTGCTGCTGATGAGACCCAGCAGAGCGAAACCGGTCCAGAGTTTGCTTGCGTAAAAGACCAAGCAATCGGATGATGCTGCTGCTGCTGATGATGATGCTGCTGCTGATGCTACTGATGATGCTGCTGATGTTACTGATGATGGTGATCATGCTGATGATGGATAGCAGCAGCGATTCCTGGAGGGAAGGAGACCCCCGGGATCCTCGTGATTTTCGAGTCACTAGTTTATGAGCGCCGCGGTGGCCAGATGTTAACTACCTCGCCAGGTATACAGGAGGTCGTGGGTTCGATCCCTACCCTGACGCCTGCTGCTGGATATTTGGAGTCTGCGTGTCTCTCTCTCTCTCATCATCATCACGGTGGCTAGGAGATGTTAACTACCTCGCCAGGTCTACAGGAGGTCGTGAGTATTTGGCTGATGCTATAACGTATCTGGCTATCGATTTCCACACGACGCTGATGATGATGATGATGAGAAGCCACTTCGTTGAGCTCTCATTTGCGATTGCCAGGACGCTTGTGAAAAAGAGCTACTATATATCTCAGTGGGCCCTTACCTGGTAAAATACAAAATATATATATGGTTTAGTTAAAAAATTTATTTAAACAAAAATTTGAAACGCAGCCGGAGGGGGGGGGAGCGCTGGCGCAGTGATTAGCGCTGTGTTAGCCGCTACCTGGGCCTACCGCGGGTGTCATTCATTGGTGAGCGACACTGCACCTGCAATAGACGATGGTTCGATCTTCGGGTTATTGATTGGCATGTCTCAGCGTACCGGTGGGGTGAAGTGTGGGGAACTTTCCACCCGTCCTCCGACACGTCTGACTCAGCGTGGAAGCGTAGCGCCCCATGACCACCCTCGACCGGTTCGAATACGTGGCAACCACCCGGCCGCCTTTGTTTTCCCAGTGCTGGCCACACACGGCTTAGACATCGCTTGGCGGGGGGGCGGGGGGGGGGTTCGACTCGAACCACTCTCGGAACGAGAGCTCAGTGAGACGAGGGAGGGAGGTGTGGGGGCGAGGTGGGGGGGGGGGCATATGGGGAGTGGGGGGAGGAAGAGGCATTGGGGGAGGGAGGGGGCATATGGGGGGCGGGGGGAGGGGGTGCATTGGGGGAGCATCCGGTGGTAAGGCTTTTATCACGGGGAGGGGGTGGAGGTGATTGTCCCCACCCCCCACCCCCCTGTCGACCCTCACCCCTTCACTCCCTGCCCACCGTGAATAGCGCATGGGGCGTAGAGGGGCGGGGGGGAGGGGAATGAGGGGGGGGGGCGCTGAACCCCCTAATGCGCGCTCAGCGTTGCTCGGAGGTCACGTGGGGCACTTTGCGCTCAATGACGGCGAGGGTGGAGGGGAGGAGGATGGGGGTGGGTGGGATTTGGTGGAGCTGGTTGGGACGGTGGGGGTGGTGATGATGATGATGGTTATGGTGATCGTGATGATGATCATGATGGCAATTGTGGTTGTGATGATGATGATAATGGCGGTTGTAGTGATGATGGTAATTGTGGTTGTGATTGTGATGATGGCAATGGTGCTTGTGATGATAATGATGGTGGTAAATTTGGTTGTGTTGATGATGGTAATGGTGGTCGTTGCTATGATGATCGTGATGGTGTTGGATGAGAAGTGGGTGTAACGCTGCTGCTGTTGTGGTCACGCTGGTGGTGTACGTGGTGGTGGTCACTGGAGTTGCAGCGATAGGTGGTTAAGGCGGTAACAGCGATTTGGCGTTTTGGTGGTGATTGATGGTGGTTGCACTGTGGTGATGGTGGTTGAGGTGGTGCTAATGGTACTTACCACGCAGTGATGGTTTACAATGATATGGAGGTGGTGGTGCAATGGTATAAGTGCCTGTGCGTGTCAGTGAGACAAAGGCGGCCGGGCGTGGTGGTGACGACCCACCCCCTTGTGCATCGTGCCTGCCTTAATAGGCGCTACTCGCTAACAGCACTTGCCTCAAACAGTCTGTTAAGGCTATACGGGGGATCTTTGTCTCTGTATGTGCCAGTGTGTTTATGTATCAGTGTGTATGTGTGTGTGTCACTGTGTGTGTGTGTCGGTATCAGTGTGTGTCAGTGTGTGTGTGTGTCAGTGTGTGTGTGTCAGTGTGTGTCAGTGTGTGTGTCAGTGGGCAGTGTGCTCATGACCGGCTCCGGTTTAATAGCAGAGGTCTCACTCCGAATCTGTCGAGCGGCATAATCTTTTCATCGGTTGCGTAACGTTGTGTGGAAGCTACCTGGTCTGTCGCTCCGTACGAAGCTTCAGGTCTTCTCGGCCACGGTTATTCCCTCCCTTCTCTACGCTTGCGAAACGTGGACCCCCCCTAATGGAACATCTTCGCCGGTTAGAAACATTTAGGCTGGCCTGCCTACGATCCATCCTGGGTTTAACCAGGCTGGATTGTGTGAGGAGCTCACAAATCCTTGAAAGATCTGGGCAAAGTCTCATCGGTGAGCTCCTCCGGCAGGCAAGGCTGCGTTGGCTGGGTCATGTAGCCCGCATGCCCAGCCACCGCATGCCGAAACAACTTTTGTTCGGCCGGATCGAGGGGGCTAAACGGGCGCGGCACGGGCTAGAGCAAAGATGGAGTGATGTGGTACAGGAGGACGTGGAGCTGAGTGGACTTGCCGATGACTGGTACCAGCGGTGTCAAGATCGGCCTCTGTGGAGGAGGCTCTTGAAGGACGCTGCTGGGCAGTTGGAGGCAGTCGCCCTCCAACAACAACGGAGGGCGGAGGAGCGACGCTCACAACAACGAGCGGAGCGCCGGGTGGCTAAAGCACAGCAGATTGGCACAGTAGGGGGCACAGGTGGTGCATCAGCCAGTCATCTTAGTCAGTCGACCCGTGGCACTTGGGTCTGCCCCGTGACCTCCTGCCCGCGGGCGTTCGACACTTCACGTGGCCTCAAGGTGCACATGGCCTGGCACAAGCGTCGTGGTGACGTCACCGCCACTTAGTGGCGAATGGCGGTTGTTGTTGTATCAGTGTGTGTGTATGTCAGTGTTTGTGAATGTCAGTGTGTGAGTATGTCAGTGTGTGTGTCAGTGTGTGTGTGTGTATGTCAGTGTCAGTATGTGTGTATGTCAGTGTGTGTGTATGTCAGTGTGTGTATCAGTGTCAGTGTGTGTATCAGTGTCAGTGTGTGTGTATGTCAGTGTGTGTATCAGTATCAGTGTGTGTGTGTGTGTCAGTGTGTGTATCAGTGTCAGTGTGTGTGTATGTCAGTGTGTGTATGTCAGTGTGTGTCAGTGTGTCAGTGTGTGTATCAGTGTCAGTGTGTGTGTATGTCAGTGTGTGTATGTCAGTGTGTGTGTATGTCAGTGTGTGTATCAGTGTGTGTGTGTATGTCAGTTTGTGTGTATGTCAGTGTGTGTGTATGTCAGTGTGTGTGTATGTCAGTGTGTGTGTATGTCAGCGTGTGTATGTCAGTGTGTGTGTGTGTGTGTCAGTGTGTGTGTCAGTGTGTGTATCAGTGTCAGTGGGTGTGTGCATGTCAGTGTGTGTGTGTCAGTGTGTGTGTCAGTGTGTGTATCAGTGTCAGTGTGTGTATCAGTGTCAGTGTGTGTGTATGTCAGTGTGTGTGTATGTCAGTGTGTGTGTATGTCAGTGTGTGTGTATGTCAGTGTGTGTATCAATGTCAGTGTGTGTGTATGTCAGTGTGTGTGTATGTCAGTGTGTGTGTATGTCAGTGTGTGTGTATGTCAGGGTGTGTATCAATGTCAGTGTGTGTGTATGTCAGTGTGTGTGTATGTCAGTGTGTGTATCAATGTCAGTGTATGTCAGTGTGTGTGTGCGTGGTTCCTAACAGGTGCACACTCACGGGGTGGATGTCACGCGCAGTGTGTGACGCGCGCGAGCAGGTGCGATGGTGATGGTGTGAGTGTGTTTGTGGCGCAGTGGTTAGCGCACTGCGGCACGGACCCGGCTACCCGAGTTCGATTCCCGCTCAGGGCCAACACCGGTGACTAGTTCCACAAATCTAAACCGATCCTGGACAGCCGTCTAGGTCGACTCAGCCGCAGACGAGAACCTCGTGCAGTGTGCAGTAAAGATCAACACTGGGGAGACAAAGGCGGCCGGGCGTGGTGCTGGCCACCCCCCCCCCCTCGTGGGTGGGTGGCGCTCGCTAACAGCACTTGCCCCAACAGTCTGTTACAGGCTATACGGGGGATCTTTGTCCTTTGTGTGAGTGAGTGAGTATATGAGTGAGTGACAGAGGAGGTGGGGGTGAGAGGCGGAGGGGAGAGGTGGGGGGGAGAGGCGGGAGAGGTGGGGGGGAGAAGTGGGGGGGAGAGGTGGGGGGGAGAGGTGGGGGGTGAGAGGCGGGGGGGGGAGAGGCGGGGGGGGAGAGGCGGGGGGGGAGAGGTGGGGGGGGGAGAGGTGGGGGGGGAGAGGCGGGGGGGGAAGAGGCGGGGGGGGGGAGAGGTGGGGGGGGAGAGGCGGGGGGGGGGAGAGGTGGGGGGGGAGAGGTGGGGGGGAGAGGTGGGGGGGAGAGGTGGGGGGGAGAGGTGGGGGGGAGAGGTGGGGGGGAGAGGTGGGCGGGAGAGGTGGGGGGGAGAGGTGGGGGGGAGAGGTGGGGGGTGTAAATGGTGGAGAGCTTCGTTGGCTGGTGAGGAATGGGAGAGGTTTGGGATGACTGGCGGCTGTGCCGGTGTGAGTGGGGGGGGCGGGTAGGGTATGGAATTGGGGTGGGGATAGTGGGGGGAGGGGGTGGGGGTGGTGGGGGGCGGTGTGCCCAGGGGTATATAACCTCGAGGGGCGGGGGGCTTGGTGGAAGCCTCAAATCTGGATGCGGGTGAGTGGCGAGCCACGAATATCCCAGCGTGCGTGCCCTCTCCGTGCCCTCTCCGTGCCGGTAGTGGCTGCGTGGTGGCTGGGTGGTGGTGGTGGGGGGGGTTACCGTGCCCTCGACTCTGTCCGCCCTGCTGGAGGGGGTCCAGGCCGGGGCAGGCGGCTCGCGAAGGGCGCCGCCGTGAGCTCACAGGCCGAGCGAGAGTCAGTCGGACAGAGAGACGGTCAGTCAGACAGACAGGCGGTCGGAGAGTGATTCGGTCAGTTCAGTCAGCCACAGAGTTAGACGGCCAGACAATCATTGAGCCAGTTAGACAATCATTGAGCCAGTTAGACAGCCATTGAGCCAGTTAAACAGTCATTGAGCCAGTTAGACAGTCATTGAGCCAGTTAAACAGTCACTGAGCCAGTTAAACAGTCACTGAGCCAGTTACACAGTCACTGAGCCAGTTACACGGTCATTGAGCCAGTTAAACAGTCACTGAGCCAGTTAAACAGTCACTGAGCCAGTTAAACAGTCACTGAGCCAGTTAAACAGTCATTGAGCCAGTTAGACAGTTATTGAGCCAGTTAGACAGTCACTGAGCCAGTTAGACAGTCATTGAACCAGTTAAACAGTCACTGAGCCAGTTAAACAGTCACTGAGCCAGTTAGACAGTCATTGAGTCAGTTAGACAATCATTGAGCCAGCTAGACAGTCATTGAGCCAGTTAAACAGTCACTGAGCCAGTTAAACAGTCACTGAGCCAGTTAAACAGTCACTGAGCCAGTTACACAATCACTGAGCCAGTTAAACAGTCATTGAGCCAGTTTAACAGTCACTGAGCCAGTTAAACCGTCACTGAGCCAGTTAAACAATCATTGAGCCAGTTTAACAGTCACTGAGCCAGTTAAACAATCATTGAGCCAGTTAAACAGTCATTGAGCCAGTTTAACAGTCACTGAGCCAGTTAAACAATCATTGAGCCTGTTAAACAGTCATTGAGCCAGTTAGACAGTTATTGAGCCAGTTAGACAGTCACTGAGCCAGTTAGACAGTCATTGAGCCAGTTAGACAGTCATTGAGCCAGTTAAACAGTCACTGAGCCAGTTAAACAGTCACTGAGCCAGTTAGACAGTCATTGAGCCAGTTAGACAGTCATTGAGCCAGTTAAACAGTCACTGAGCCAGTTAAACAGTCACTGAGCCAGTTAAACAGTCATTGAGCCAGTTTAACAGTCACTGAGCCAGTTAAACAATCATTGAGCCAGTTAAACAGTCACTGAGCCAGTTAAACAGTCACTGAGCCTTTTAAACAGTCATTGAGCCAGTTAGACAGTTATTGAGCCAGTTAGACAGTCATTGAGCCAGTTAGACAGTCATTGAGCCAGTTAAACAGTCACTGAGCCAGTTAAACAGCCACTGAGCCAGTTACACAGTCACTGAGCCAGTTACACGGTCATTGAGCCAGTTAAACAGTCACTGAGCCAGTTAAACAGTCACTGAGCCAGTTAGACATCCATTGAGCCAGTTAAACAGTCATTGAGCCAGTTAGACAGTCATTGAGCCAGTTAAACAGTCATTGAGCCAGTTTGGACAGTCATTTAGCCAGTTAGACAGTCACTGAGCCAGTTTAACAGTCACTGAGCCAGTTAAACAGTCACTGAGCCAGTTAGACAGTCATTGAGCCAATTAGACAGTCACTGAGCCAGTTAAACAGTCACTGAGCCAGTTAAACAGCCATTGAGCCAGTTAAACAGTCATTGAGCCAGTTAGACAGTCATTGAGCCAGTTAGACAGTCATTGAGCCAGTTAGACAGCCATTGTGCCAGTTAAACAGTCATTGAGCCAGTTAGACAGTCATTGAGCCAGTTAGACAGTCATTGAGCCAGTTAGACAGTCACTGAGCCAGTTAGACAGTCATTGAGCCAGTTAAACAGTCACTGAGCCAGTTAAACAGTCACTGAGCCAGTTAAACAGTCATTGAGCCAGTTAAACAGTCACTGAGCCAGTGAAACAGTCATTGAGACAGTTAAACAGTCACTGAGCCAGTTACACAGTCATTGAGCCAGTTAATCAGTCACTGAGCCAGATAAACAGTAATTGAGCCAGTTACAGATTCATTGAGCCAGTTTAACAGTCACTGAGCCAGTTAAACAGTCAGTGAGCCAGTTAAACAGTCATTGAGCCAGTTAAACAGTCACTTAGCCAGTTAAACAGTAATTGAGCCAGTTAAACAGTCACTAAGCCAGTTTAACAGTCACTGAGCCAGTTAAACAGTCACTGAGCCAGTTAAACAATCATTGAGCCAGTTAAACAGTCACTGAGCCAGTTAAACAGTCACTGAGCCAGTTAAAAAGTCACTGAGCCAGTTTAACAGTCACTGAGCCAGTTAAACAGTCACTGAGCCAGTTAAACAGTCACTGAGCCAGTTAAACAGTCACTGAGCCAGTTAAACAGTCACTGAGCCAGTTAAAGATTCATTGAGCCAGTTAAACAGTCATTGAGCCAGTTAGACAGTTATTGAGCCAGTTAGACAGTCACTGAGCCAGTTAGACAGTCATTGAGCCAGTTAAACAGTCACTAAGCCAGTTAAACAGTCACTGAGCCAGTTAGACAGTCATTGAGCCAGTTAGACAGTCATTGAGCCAGTTATATAGTCACTGAGCCAGTTAAACAGTCACTGAGCCAGTTAAACAGTCACTGCGCCAGTTAAACAGTCACTGAGCCAGTTAAACAGTCACTGAGCCAGTTAAACAGTCACTGAGCCAGTTAAACAGTCACTGAGCCAGTTAAACAGTCATTGAGCCAGTTAAACAGTAATTGAGCCAGTTACACAGTCTTTGAGCCAGTTTAACAGTCACTGAGCCAGTTAAACAGTCACTGAGCCAGTTAAACAGTCACTGAGCCAGTTAAACAGTCATTGAGCCAGTTAGACAGATATTGGGCCAGTTAAACAGTCATTGAGCCAGTTAAACAGTCACTGGGCCAGTTAAACGGTCACTGAGCCAGTTAAACAGCCATTGAGCCAGTTAAACAGTCATTGAGTCAGTTAGACAATCATTGAGCCAGTTAGACAGTTATGGAGCCAGTTAAACAGTCACTGAGCCAGTTAAACAGTCACTGAGTCAGTTAAACAGTCATTGAGCCAGTTAGACAGTTATTGAGCCAGTTAAACAGTCACTGAGCCAGTTAAACAGTCATTGGGCCAGTTAAACAGTCACTGAGCCAGTTTAACAGTCACTGAGCCAGTGTCGAGGCAGGGGGGAGGGGGTGATGTCGGGGGCGAGGTTGGGGCTACTGTGGGTGAGGGGGGGGGTGAGAGGGAGGTGGGTGAGAGGGAGGGGGGGTGAGAGGGAGGGGGGGTGACTTAAATCATCGCATCCCGGGAAAAATCAATGCGAGGCCGCGACGGAGTAAGGGGGAGGACCTCACGGAGCGCAGCAGCCTCACCGTTCCCTCTCTGCTCTCCTCTCTCCCCTTTTAGCTGGAGGAGGCTTCCTGTATCGATCTCTCCATTACTGCTGCTGCTGCTGCGAGGATGCGACGCAGGAGGAGGAGGGATGGAGGAGGAGGAGTGGGGGGTGCAGGAGGAAGAGGGAGCGGCTCTGCGCGTTAAGTGCAGGTGACGCGAAAATTCTACTGCTTTCCATCGTGTGTGGGGTGCCAGTATGTGAGTGAGTGTGTGGGTGAGTGAGTGTGTGGGTGAGTGAATGAGTGAGTGTGTGGGTGAGTGAGTGTGTGGGTGAGTGAGTGCGTGTGTGAGTGTGTGGGTGAGTGAATGTGTGAGTGTGTGGGTGAGTGAGTGTGTGGGTGAGTGAGTGAGTGTGTGTGTGGGTGAGTGAGTGTGTGGGTGAGTGAGTGCGTGTGTGAGTGTGTGGGTGAGTGAATGTGTGAGTGTGTGGGTGAGTGAGTGTGTGGGTGAGTGAGTGAGTGTGTGTGTGGGTGAGTGAGTGTGTGGGTGAGTGAGTGCGTGTGTGAGTGTGTGGGTGAGTGAATGTGTGAGTGTGTGGGTGAGTGAGTGTGTGGGTGAGTGAGTGAGTGTGTGTGTGAGTGTGTGGGTGAGTGAGTGTGTGGGTGAGTGAGTGTGTGAGTGTGTGGGTGAGTGAGTGTGTGGGTGAGTGAGTGCGTGTGTGAGTGTGTGGGTGAGTGAATGTGTGAGTGTGTGGGTGAGTGAGTGTGTGGGTGGGTGAGTGAGTGAGTGTGTGAGTGTGTGAGTGAGTGAGTGTGTGGGTGAGTGAGTGTGTGAGTGTGTAGGTGAGTGAATGTGTAAGTGTGTGGGTGAGTGTGTGGGTGAGTGAATGTGTGAGTGTGTGGGTGAGTGAGTGTTTGGATGAGTGAGTGTGTGAGTGTGTGGGTGAGTGAGTGTGTGAGTGTGTGGGTGAGTGAGTGTGTGGGTGAGTGAGTGTGTGAGTGTGTGGGTGAGTGAGTGTGTGGGTGAGTGAGTGTGTGAGTGTTTGGGTATGCTGTTCCGGCATCGGCGCATCCACACAACATCATGGATGCATGCCGGGTCCAAGCAGGAACATCTGCTGGACTACATAGTGACGGACCAGCGGATGCGAGCCCATGTCCTTGACACGAGGACCTACCGTGGAGCTGATCTGCCCTCTGACCATCGACTAGTCATCTGTAAGATGCGCCCGCCATTCTTCCACTCCGGTGGTGGGTGTACACCCAGGACCCCATTCCAACCTAAAGTGGCCTGGTCTCAGTTGGAAGCGAGAATTTCATCATCGCTTGCGGCTGAGGTTGGCATCGTCCCCCACTCCTCCTGATGTCGAGGGTAAATGGGCGAGGTTTAGAACTGTGACTCGTGCAGCGCCAATGGCTGCTTTGGGTACGCGGTCCAAACCTCTCCAGAGACCCTGGCTGACAGAGGAGGTGTTCAGGATGGTTGAGAAAAAGCGACAGGCCCACTGTCATCGGCTACAGAATCACACGTCAGAGAATGAGGAGGCTTACCGCAGCCTTGTCTCGGAGGTTCAGAGAGCCATGAGGCGCTGCAAGGATGGGTGGTGGTCGCGGGTTGCTGAGGAGATGGAGTCTGCCTCAGTGGCCCACGATAGCAAATATCTTATTAACTCCATCAAAAAAGTAACCTGCAGTGCCACACCTATTACCATCATTAGGGGAAAAACGGTCATCCAATCTCCGACCCCCAGAAACAGGTTTGCAGATTTGCTGAGCATTTCTGTGAGGTCCTGGGGGAGGGGAAATCCCTCAGCCAGGAAAACATCGTGGCACAAAGTGGGGATGACCCTGCTGAGGCTGCAGTGCCTCAAATATTGGAAGAAGTCACCCCCTGTGAGTGGCTGGCTGAGGTGCCATCTGTTGAGGAAGTACTGAAGGCGATCCGGAGTCTGAGACCAGGAAAGGCACCGGGTAGAGATGATCTCTTAAGTGAAATGCTGAGAGAGGGTGGCGTTTGTGCACAGACTGCCCTATATGACATTATAACAACAGTCTGGACCACTGGACGGGTTCCGCAGGATTGGAAGGATGCCCTGGTGGTCCCCCTCTTTAAGAAGGGGGACCGCACAGACTGTAACAACTACAGGGGCATCTCACTCTTCAGTGTGCCGGGAAAGGTCCTGGCAAGGATTATTCAACATCGCCTTGCCAGGCACGCTGAGGAGAGGCTTGCGGAACCCCAATGCGGATTCAGGAAAGGGCGGTCCTGCACAGATGCCATATTTTCTGTCCGTCTGCTACAGCAGAGGTGTAGGGAATTCCAACAAGACCTACATCTCTGCTTTATTGACCTGGTCAAGGCCTATGATACCATCAGTAGGCCTGGGCTCTGGGTTGTTCTTTGTGCTTTTGGAGTCCCTGACCCTCTGCTCACGATCATTAAGGACCTTCATGATGGTGAGCGGGGCCGGGTAAAACTACGTGGCCAGGAGTCAGAGCCATTCCCTGTACACCTTGGGGTGCGACGGGGATGTCCTCTGGCTCCCACATTATTTAGCATCTATTTTGACCACGTAGTTCGTGAAGCCTTCAATGGCTGTACCGGGAGAATCTCCATTTGGTACAGATATAATGGGAGGCTGATCGATGCCCGGGTGCAGTCAAGTGATGGCTCCCTATTGCTCAACCACGTTATGTATGCCGATGATTTGGTAATAGCTGCTCATTCAGAGGAGGAGTTGGAGACGTTGCTGCTGAGACTGGAACGTGCCACTAAGAGGTGGGGCCTTACCATCAGCCCCACCAAAACTAAGCACCTGCCTGGGTATTTTTTACCATCGGACACTCCACCCCCACAACTCCCAATCGGTGATGGAGCAGTTGTAGAGAGAGTGGAGCGTTTCCCATACCTGGGCAGTGTGCTTATGACCGGCTCCAGTTTAACAGCAGAGGTCTCACTCCGAATCAGTCGAGCGGCAATATCTTTTCATCGGTTGCGTAACGCTGTGTGAAAGCTACCTGGTCTGTCGCTCCGCACTAAGCCTCAGGTCTTCTCGCCACAATCATTCCCTCCCTTCTCTACGCTTGCGAAACGTGGACCCCCCTAATGGAACATCTTCGCCGGGTAGAAACATTTTGGATAGCCTGCCTACGATCCATCCTGGATTTAACCAGGCTGGATTGTGTGAAGAGCTCACAAATCTTTGAAAGATCTGGGCAAGGTCCCATCGGTGAACTCCTCTGGCAATCAAGGCTGCGTTGGCTGGGTCATGTAGCCCGCATGCCCAGCCACCGCATGCCGAAACAGCTTTTGTTCAGCCGGATCGAGGGGGCTAAACGGGCGCGGCACGGGCTAGAGAAGAGATGGAGTGATGTGGTACAGGAGGACCTGGAGCTGAGTAGACTTGCCGATGATTGGTACCAGCGGTGTCAAGATCGGTCTCTGTGGAGGAGGCTCGTGGAGGACGCTACTGGGCAGTTGGAGGCAGTCGCCCTCCAACAACAACGGAGGGCGGAGGAGCGACGCTCACAACAACGAGTGGAGCGCCGGGTGGCTAAAGCACAGCAGGTTGGCAGAGTAGGGGGCACAGGTGTTGCATCAGCCAGTCATCTCAGTCAGTCGACCCGTGGCACCTGGGTCTGCCCCGTGACCTCCTGCCAGCGGGCATTCGACACTTCACATGGCCTCAAGGTGCACATGGCCTGGCACAAGCGTCGTGGTGACGTCACCGCCACTTAGTAGCGAATGGCGGTTGTTGTGTGTTGGTACAGATATAATGGGAGGCTGATAGATGCCCGGGTGCGGTCAAGGGATGGCTCCCTATTGCTCAACCACGTTATGTATGCTGATGATTTGGTAATAGCTGTTCACGCAGAAGAGGAGTTGGAGACGCTGCTGCTGAAACTGAAGTGTGCCACTAAGAGGTGGGGCCTTACCATCAACCCCACCAAAACTAAAGCACCTGCCTGGGTATTTTGTACCATCGGACACTCCACCCCCATAACTCCCAATTGGTGAAATGGGCAGTTGTGGAGAGAGCGGAGAGTTTCCCATACCTGGGCAGTGTGCTTATGACCGGTTCCGGTTTAACAGCAGAGGTCTCATTCCGAATCAGTCGAGCGGCAATATCTTTTCATCGGTTGCGTAACGCTGTGTGGAAGCTACCTGGTCTATCGCAACGCACGAAGCTTCAGGTCTTCTCAGCCACGGTCATTCCCTCCCTTCTCTACGCTTGCGAAACGTGGACCCCCCTGATGGAACATCTTCGCCGGTTAGAAACATTTAGGCTGTCCTAGCTACGATCCATCCTGGGTTTAATCAGGCTGGATTGTGTGAGGAGCTCACAAATCCTTGACAGATCTGGATAAAGTCCCATCGGTGAGCTCCTCCGGCAGGCAAGGCTGGGTTGGCTGGGTCATGTAGCCTGCATGCCCAGCTACCGCATGCCTGGACAGCTTTTGTTCGGCCGGATCGAGGGGGCTAAACGGGCGCGGCACGGGCTAGAGAAGAGATGGAGTGATGTGGTACAGGAGGATGTGGAGCTGAGTGGACTTGCCGATGGCTGGTACCAGCGGTGTCAAGAACGGCCTCTGTGGAGTAGGCTCGTGAAGGACGCTGCTGGGCAGTTGGAGGCAGTCGCCCTCCAACAACAACGGAAGGTGGAGGAGCGACGCTCACAACAACGAGCGGAGCACCGGGTGGCTAAAGCACAGCAGGTTGGCACAGTAGGGGGCACAGGTGGTGCATCAGCCAGTCATCTCAGTCAGTCGACCCGTGGCACCTGGGTCTGCCCAGTGACCTCCTGCCAGCGGGCGTTCGACACTTCACGTGACAGCACGATAGTGAGTGATGGTGAGTGATGGCGAGTGATGGTGAGTGAGTGATGGTGTGTGATGGTGAGTGATGGTGAGTGAGTGATGGTGAGTAAGTGATGGTGAGCGATGGTGAGTGATGGTGAGTGATGGTGAGTGATGGTAAGTGAGTGATGGTGAGTGAGTGATGGTGAGTGATGGTGAGTGAGTGATGGTGAGTGATGGTGAGTGATGGTGAGTGAGTGATGGTGAGTGATGGTGAGTGATGGTGAGTGAGTGATGGTGAGTGATGGTGAGTGAGTGATGGTGAGTGAGTGAGTGATGGTGAGTGAGTGAGTGATGGTGAGTGATGGTGAGTGAGTGATGGTCAGTGATGGTGAGTGATGGTGAGTGAGTGATGGTGAGTGATGGTGAGTGATGGTGAGTGAGTGATGGTGAGTGATGGTGAGTGATGGTGAGTGGTGGTGAGTGAGTGATGGTGAGTGAGTGATGGTGAGTGATGGTGAGTGATGGTGAGTGAGCTCGCCGCGTCTGTCCGGGGTCCTCGTCCTCTTTGCCCTCACCGCTGGAAGAGAGCGGCGCCGACTCCTCACCAGCCGACTCCTCACCAGCCGACTCCTCACCACCCGACTCCTCACCACCCGACTCCTCACCACCCGACTCCTCACCAGCCGACTCCTCACCACCTCGACTCCTCACCACCAGCCGACTACTCACCACCCGACTCCTCACCACCACTCGACTCCTCACCACCACCAGACTCCTCACCACCCGACTCCTCACCAGCCGACTCCTCACCAGCCGACTCCTCACCACCCGACTCCTCACCACCCGACTCCTCACCACCAGCCAACTCCTCACCACCACCCGACTCCTCACCAGCCGACTCCTCACCACCACCCGACTCCTCACCAGCCGACTCCTCACCACCACCCGACTCCTCACCACCCGACTCCTCACCACCCGACTCCTCACCAGCCGACTCCTCACCACCACCCGACTCCTCACCAGCCGACTCCTCACCACCAGCCGACTCCTCACCACCAGGCGACTCCTCACCAGCCGACTCCTCACCACCACCCGACTACTCACCACCACCCGACTCCTCACCAGCCGACTCCTCACCACCAGCCGACTCCTCACCACCAGGCGACTCCTCACCAGCCGACTCCTCACCACCCGACTCCTCACCACCCGACTCCTCACCAGCCGACTCCTCACCACCCGACTCCTCACCACCTCGACTCCTCACCACCACCCGACTCCTCACCACCCGACTCCTCACCAGCCGACTCCTCACCACCCGACTCCTCACCACCTCGACTCCTCACCACCCGACTCCTCACCAGCCGACTCCTCACCACCCGACTCCTCACCACCAGCCGACTCCTCACCACCCGACTCCTCACCAGCCGACTCCTCACCACCCGACTCCTCACCACCAGCCAACTCCTCACCACCCGACTCCTCACCACCACCCGACTCCTCACCAGCCGACTCCTCACCACCAGCCGACTCCTCACCACCAGGCGACTCCTCACCAGCCGACTCCTCACCACCCGACTCCTCACCACCACCCGACTCCTCACCAGCCGACTCCTCACCACCAGGCGACTCCTCACCACCCGACTCCTCACCAGCCGACTCCTCACCACCCGACTCCTCACCACCTCGACTCCTCACCACCACCCGACTCCTCACCACCTCGACTCCTCACCACCACCCGACTCCTCACCAGCCGACTCCTCACCAGCCGACTCCTCACCACCACCCGACTCCTCACCAGCCGACTCCTCACCACCCCGACTCCTCACCACCACCCGACTCCTCACCACCCCGACTCCTCACCACCACCCGACTCCTCACCACCCGACTACTCACCACCAGGCGACTCCTCACCACCCGACTCCTCACCACCCGACTCCTCACCACCACCCGACTCCTCACCAGCCGACTCCTCACCACCCGACTCCTCACCACCACCCGACTCCTCACCACCACCCGACTCCTCACCACCCGACTCCTCACCACCACTCGACTCCTCACCACCAGCCGACTCCTCACCACCCGACTCCTCACCACCACTCGACTCCTCACCACCAGCCGACTCCTCACCACCAGCCGACTCCTCACCAGCCGACTCCTCACCACCACCCGACTCCTCACCACCACCCGACTCCTCACCACCCGACTCCTCACCACCCGACTCCTCACCACCACCACCCGACTCCTCACCACCACCCGACTCCTCACCACCACCCGACTCCTCACCACCCGACTCCTCACCACCACCCGACTCCTCACCACCCGACTCCTCACCACCACTCGACTCCTCACCACCAGCCGACTCCTCACCACCAGCCGACTCCTCACCAGCCGACTCCTCACCACCACCCGACTCCTCACCACCACCCGACTCCTCACCAGCCGACTCCTCACCACCCGACTTCCTCACCACCCGACTCCTCACCACCCGACTCCTCACCACCACCCGACTCCTCACCACCACCCGACTCCTCACCACCACCCGACTCCTCACCACCCGACTCCTCACCACCACCCGACTCCTCACCACCCGACTCCTCACCACCCGACTCCTCACCACCACCCGACTCCTCACCACCACCCGACTCCTCACCACCCGACTCCTCACCACCCGACTCCTCACCACCCGACTCCTCACCACCCGACTCCTCACCACCCGACTCCTCACCACCACCACCCGACTCCTCACCACCACCCGACTCCTCACCACCACCCGACTCCTCACCACCCGACTCCTCACCACCCGACTCCTCACCACCACCACCCGACTCCTCACCACCCGACTCCTCACCACCACCCGACTCCTCACCACCCGACTCCTCACCACCCGACTCCTCACCACCCGACTCCTCACCACCACCCGACTCCTCACCACCCGACTCCTCACCACCACCCGACTCCTCACCAGCCGACTCCTCACCACCACCCGACTCCTCACCACCACTCGACTCCTCACCACCACCCGACTCCTCACCACCCGACTCCTCACCACCACTCGACTCCTCACCACCACCCGATTCCTCACCAGCCGACTCCTCACCACCACTCGACTCCTCACCACCCGACTCCTCACCACCACCCGACTCCTCACCACCACTCGACTCCTCACCACCACCCGATTCCTCACCAGCCGACTCCTCACCACCACTCGACTCCTCACCACCCGACTCCTCACCACCACCCGACTCCTCACCACCACTCGACTCCTCACCACCCGACTCCTCACCACCACCCGACTCCTCACCACCACTCGACTCCTCACCACCACCCGATTCCTCACCAGCCGACTCCTCACCACCACTCGACTCCTCACCACCCGACTCCTCACCACCACCCGACTCCTCACCACCACCCGACTCCTCACCACCACCCGATTCCTCACCAGCCGACTCCTCACCACCACTCGACTCCTCACCACCCGACTCCTCACCACCACCCGACTCCTCACCACCACCCGACTCCTCACCACCCGACTCCTCACCACCCGACTCCTCACCACCACCACCCGACTCCTCACCACCCGACTCCTCACCACCACCCGACTCCTCACCACCCGACTCCTCACCACCCGACTCCTCACCACCCGACTCCTCACCACCACCCGACTCCTCACCACCCGACTCCTCACCACCACCCGACTCCTCACCAGCCGACTCCTCACCACCACCCGACTCCTCACCACCACTCGACTCCTCACCACCACCCGACTCCTCACCACCCGACTCCTCACCACCACCCGACTCCTCACCACCACCCGATTCCTCACCAGCCGACTCCTCACCACCACTCGACTCCTCACCACCCGACTCCTCACCACCAGCCGACTCCTCACCAGCCGACTCCTCACCACCACCCGACTCCTCACCACCACCCGACTCCTCACCACCCGACTCCTCCTCACCAGCCGACTCCTCACCACCCGACTCCTCACCAGCCGACTCCTCACCACCCGACTCCTCACCAGCCGACTCCTCCTCACCAGCCGACTCCTCACCACCACCAGCCGACTCCTCCTCCTCACCACCACCACCGCTCACCCTGCCAAGGGCACGTACTTCTTTGTATTGCCATACGGATGTGCTGTAGCTATGGAATGTAAAGAAGTATGTACCCTGGGCAGGGCTCGCAGCGCCACGCCAAGACACACTGCAACGCACGCTCCAACCGGACTGCGTGCACACCCACCAGTGGTGTGCTGTTGTGGTGTGCTGTGTGTGGTGTGCTGTGTGTGTGTGCTGTGTGTGTGTGCTGTGTGTGTGCTGTGTGTGTGTGTGCTGTGTGTGTGTGTGCTGTGTGTGTGTGTGCTGTGTGTGTGTTGTGTGTGTGTGCTGTGTGTGTGTGCTGTGTGTGTGTGTGCTGTGTGTGTGTGTGCTGTGTGTGTGTGCTGTGTGTGGTGTGCTGTGTGTGTGTGCTGTGTGTGTGTGTGTGCTGTGTGTGTGTGTGTGCTGTGTGGGTGTGCTGTGTGTGGTGTGCTGTGTGTGTGTGTGCTGTGTGTGTTGTGTGTGCTGTGTGTGTGTGTGTGCTGTGTGTGTTGTGTGTGCTGTGTGTGTGTGTGTGCTGTGTGGGTGTGCTGTGTGTGGTGTGCTGTGTGTGGTGTGCTGTGTGTGTGTGTGCTGTGTGTGTGTTGTGTGTGTGTGCTGTGTGTGTGTGTGCTGTGTGTGTGTTGTGTGTGTGCTGTGTGTGTGGTGTGTGTGTGTGTGTGCTGTGTGTGTGTGGTGTGTGTGTGTGCTGTGTGTGTGTGTGCTGTGTGTGTTTGTGCTGTGTGTGTGTGAGGTGTGTGTGTGTGCTGTGTGTGTGTGTGTGCTGTGTGTGTGTTGTGTGTGTGTGCTGTGTGGGTGTGCTGTGTGTGTGTGGTGTGTGTGTGTGTGCTGTGTGTGTGTGCTGTGTGTGTGTGTGCTGTGTGTGTTGTGTGTGCTGTGTGTGTGTGTGCTGTGTGTGTGTGCTGTGTGTGTGCTGTGTGGGTGTGTTGTGTGTGTGTGTGCTGTGTGTGTGTGCTGTGTGTGTGTGCTGTGTGTGTGCTGTGTGGGTGTGCTGTGTGGGTGTGTGCTGTGTGGGTGTGTGTGTGTGTGCTGTGTGGGTGTGTGCTGTGTGTGTGCTGTGTGTGTGTGTGCTGTGTGGGTGTGTGCTGTGTGTGTGCTGTGTGTGTGTGTGCTGTGTGTGTGCTGTGTGGGTGTGTGCTGTGTGTGTGTGCTGTGTGTGTGTGTGCGTGCTGTGTGGGTGTGTGTGCTGTGTGTATATGCTGTGTGTGTTGTGTGCTGTGTGTGTTGTGTGCTGTGTGTGTTGTGTGCTGTGTGTGTGTGCTGTCTGTGTGTGCACCAGTCCTGTGTGTGTATGCTGTGTGTGTGGGTGTGTGTGCACCAGTGCTGTGTGTGTGTGCAACAGTGCTGTGTGTGTGTGCACCAGTGCTGTGTGTATGTACCAGTGGTGTATGTGTGTATGTACCAGTGCTGTGTGTATGTACCCGTGGTATAGGGCTATGTGTATGTACCAGTGGTATAGGTCTGTGTGTATGTACCAGTGCTGTGTGTATGTACGAGTGGTATAGGGCTGTGTGTACGTACCAGTGGTATGGGGCTGTGTGTATGTACCAGTGGTATAGGTCTGTGTGTATGTACCAGTGGTGTATGTGTGTATGTACCAGTGGTATAGGGCTGTGTGTATGTACCAGTGGTGTATGTATGTACCAGTGGTATAGGGCTGTGTGTATGTACCAGTGGTATAGGGCTGTGTGTATGTACCAGTGGTATAGGTCTGTGTGTATGTACCAGTGGTATAGGGCTGTGTGTATGTACCAGTGGTGTATGTATGTACCAGTGGTATAGGGCTGTGTGTATGTACCAGTATAGTGAGTGGAGTTTGTGTGGTGTCTGTCTGTGCTGTAGAGTGGAGTTTGTGTGGTGTCTCTCTGTGCTGTAGAGTGAGTGGAGTTTGTGTGGTGTCTGTCTGTGTTTGAGCGAGTGAGTGGAGTTTGTGTGGTGTCTGCCTGTTCTGTAGAGTGAGTGGAGTTTGTGTGGTGTCTGTCTGTTCTGTAGAGTGAGTGGAGTTTGTGTGGTGTCTGTCTGTTCTGTAGAGTGAGTGGAGTTTGTGTGGTGTCTGTCTGTTCTGTAGAGTGAGTGGAGTTTGTGTGGCGTCTGTCTGCTCTGTAGAGTGAGTGGAGTTTGTGTGGTGTCTCTCTGTTCTGTAGAGTGAGTGGAGTTTGTGTGGTGTCTCTCTGTGCTGTAGAGTGAGTGGAGTTTGTGTGGTGTCTATCTGTTCTGTAGAGTGAGTGGAGTTTGTGTGGTGTCTGTCTGTTCTGTAGAGTGAGTGGAGTTTGTGTGGTGTCTGTCTGTTCTGTAGAGTGAGTGGAGTTTGTGTGGTGTCTCTCTGTTCTGTAGAGTGAGTGGAGTTTGTGTGGTGTCTCTCTGTGTTTGAGCGAGTGAGTGGAGTTTGTGTGGTATTTCTCTGTTCTCTAGAGTGAGTGTATACGAGCGTGCAAGTATCCAGAGTGGTTTTGTAGAGGTGAGCGCCAAGCCCGTCCGCTTTTGTCTCCCCAGCGGCGATGTTTACTGCACACCGCACCAGGTACTCATTTGAGGCTGAGTCGACCTAGGGGGAGGCCCCGGTCCATTTCATTTAATCGCTGTCACCCGTGTTTGCAGTGGCCGTTGACGGGAATGGATCTCGGGTTGCTGGTTTCGTAGCGCAGCGCGCTAACCGCTGCACCACCGCTCCCCAGACGATACATCAACGCGTTCACCAACATTCAAAGAGTTCCCCCATTGCGTGATAATCTGCTGAAAGGGGGGGGGGAGGTAATCTATCAGTCTCCGAATTGCACCGATCAATACTGATCTCCCGCGAGGAGGTAATGCGATTGCTTTTGGTTTTGTCCTCTCTGGGACTCTTCAGCGAGGCACTGGCCACTTCCCGTGCTGCCGGCCATGCTGACGATGAGGCCCCCTCTCCCCCCCCCACTCCCCGCGCCACCGAGTGTAGGTGCCGTGTGACAAGGGGTGACTCCACATCATCCAGCAGTGGAGCGACTCTCGCCTGTCACGCTCTCCTCCTGGGTAAGGGCTACGATCTCCCTCCCCCCAAGGAGTCTTCGCCGCTCTGAGTGTCACCTCCAATCTCCACCTCCAATCTTCAACATCACCATCATCATCAGCATCACCTCCATCATCATCAGCATCATCATCACCAGTATCATCACCATCATTATCCCCATCATCATCATCATCACCATCATCACCTTCATTATCCCCATCATCATCACCAGTATCATCACCATCATTATCCCCATCATCATCATCACCATCATCACCTTCATTATCCCCATCATCATCATCACCACCATCACCACCATCATCATTACCAACATCAACACCATGATCGCCATGAATCACCACCATCATCATCACCATCACCGCCATCATCATCACCGCCGTCATCACCATCGGACATGGTCTACGCACTGCTGGATGAAGAGCTTCCCCTCCCCCCCCCCCAAAGCAACTCCGACCCACCACTGCTCGAGACCCGACGATCCGTCCCACGGCTTCCACTCAGCCACACGCGAGCCCATTCCACTCCGCGCTCCGTCTCCACGCTCGACGTGCCCCTCCCCCCATCCCCCCCCCACCTCTCCCCCCCCCCACCCCCCCCACCCCCCACCCCCGTCCTTTGGCTTCAGTCTCGTGTCGTCGTTCAGTACCCACTGGCCATCATCGTGATCGTGATCGTCATCATCAATATCGCCATCATTCATCATCGTCATCAGAATCACCATCGCCATTATCATTATCATCATCGCCATCATCATCATCATCATCAAAATCACCATCGCCATCGTAGTCATCATCGCCATCATCATCATCGCCATCATCATCATCATCACTGTCACCATCGCCATCATCATCATCATCACTGTCACCATCGCCATCATCATCATCACTGTCACCATCATCATCATCATCGCCGTCAGCCACCACGATGAGCCCGCTGCTGGATTGTTGGACTCGCTGTTCCTGTGCACTGCGCCTCCTCCCCTGCTGCTGCTGCTCTCTCTGTTGTTGTTGTTGTTGACGTTGGGCAACAGCGTTTGATTGGCTGAGACTGTACACTGATATTGTTGTTGTCTGCGTGTTGTTATTGATCGCGCGATTTTAGTTTGCGTAAACAAAAGCCGCGGAGTTGATAGGCGTCTGTGCGCACACTTTATCACGGCGGCCGTTGTAGGAATTCGCGATTCGCTCATTCGTTCGTTCGCTCGCTCGCTCGCTCGCTCGTTCGTTCGTTCGCTCGTTCGCTCGTTAGTTCGTTCGTTCGAGAGAGGTTAGATCATATCGCTGCGCGAATTATACAACCGCTGTGTCGTGGACCCCTTCCTCCACCCGACGGGGCCATTGTAATAATGTTGTCACGTGATGAACAAACGTGGCCAGAGTGTCGCTGCCTCACCGAGACACTCAGCGCCACCACCACCACCACCACTACCGGCGGCGGTGCTGCTGCTGTTGTTGTTGTTGTTATTGAAGTGGTTGCGGCAGAGCGATTCGCGAACCACGTCCAGCAATTGGGTGCAGAGGTTTGCGGGTGGTTATGGCAACCATCATCATCAGCATCATCAGGCAGTTGCCAGCATGGGGCAGTTGCCAATTCTGGTCACTCCATCAGCGTCAGGAAGTTGCCAGAATGGGGCAGTTGCCAATTCTGGTAACTGAATCAGCATCGGGCAGTTGCCAGTACACCGGGAGCAACTCGATGAACGAAATTCGACAAAATATCCCGACGCAGCATCGTCTGTGTCCGCTATTGATTTGCGATTCTCTTCTCTGAACCCCTGACCCCCATGGCCTCGAGTCCACCTGGCTACCCGACTTTGCAGGATTCTCTTCTTTTCTATTTAGATATTTTGTTTGTCCAGAACGCCTTGGCTCAAGGCGCTTTGGTTACAGTTTTGAGAGCGGTCGCAAACAGCGAGAGTGGTGTACGATGGCGAGTGGCCCGAGGAATGAGTCGCCGTAACAGAGGGCGCATGGAGGGCGGTGGAAGGGGGTCACAGAAGGGTTATAGGGGAGGGATGGGACGGAGAGGAGGGCGCGAGGGGATGGAATAGGGCGATGGACATCCTCGAGGCTCAGTGAGGTTATCCTTGGAAAACAATGAGCGTTGTTGTCACGATGATGATGATGATGATTGCGCACGTGTGTGTGCATAAATCAGATGTGTTGGGAGACGGTTCTAACCCCGCTGCATAACCTCTGCCCCGTTTATACTCTGTGATTAATTACCCACTCGATACGTTGTTGCGGGAACGCCGCTCGCGAGGCTGCTCTTGGGGCAGGGAATGTCGGCGTAAGGCACTACCACTGGAGTACAACTTCGGATTGCAATGAGGCGGGAGACGGATCTGACGCGTGGCCAAAAACAATTCCCCGGGGGAAGCGTTCCGGACTGGATTTCCGGCTGAAATTAAGCACTACTTGCAACGCGGAGCATATAAATTACGGTGCATTAGGCAGACGTTTCGGGTACTGACCCTTCTCCAGGATCCCTCTCTCTCTCTCTCTCTCCACCTTCGTGTTCCCCTTAACTCAAACCACCGTGTTGATAATGATCACAGTGGTTATTGTGCGGTCTGGCCTAGGGGCACCCCCAGTGGCAGCTGACCCTGTGTGGCACCTGGCTTTCATCACCACAGGGAGGCACCGCTGCTGCTGTGGTTCACACGGGACACAGGCTGCTGTTGTTTTTGCTGTAGGGAGACAATGCTGCTGCTGTGTGGTCGAGCCTTAGGGGCACCCCCAGTGGCAGCTGTCCCTGTGTGTGTGTGTGTGTTATCCCGCCTGCGTAACTTTGCGGCGTCGTTCTTTCGAACTGGCACCGCGACGCTGGTGGCACGCGGTGGCCTCCTCCTGCGAACGACGTCACGGGATCTCTGGCGTCACCCCTGCCCCTGGAGTGGAGCCGTGCAGTGTCGACTGCCGTTACATCTGCTCCTCTTTCACGTTCTTTGTCTCTGATCCTTCTGTCCTTTGCTCCTCCTCCTCCTCTTCCTTCTCCTCCTCCTCCTTCTCTTCTTGTATTCCTTGCAGTCATCTTCTTCTTGTCTCACGGCTGTCCCTCCGCGGACTAACAAAACTCACTCTCTGCCAGCCGGTAAGCATCCCCCATCCTCTACCCGTCTCTCCCTAGCCGAGAGACCAGCTCTGCTCCGGACTGTCCACTCTCTCACCCCGGACTCTAAACTAAAACATATGTTTGTTTTTTTGACCAGGTAAGGGCCCCACTGAGCTATGTAGCTTTTTTTCAGAAGCGAGCTGGCCATCACAAAGGATAGCCCAGCGAAGTGGGCTCATCATCATCATCATCATCGTGTGGAAATGTACAGCGGTCAAATCATTCGAAATGCGTGATGTCGATTCTGAATGTGGAATGTAAAACCGGAGGATCCGGAGAAAAATCCACGCGACAACGGGAAGAGAGACACCGCAAACTCCAAATATACAGCAGCAGGCGTCAGGGTCGGAATCGAACCCACGACCTCCTCCATACCAGGCGAGGTAGATAACATCTCCTAGCCGCCGTGATGATGATGATGAGAGAGAGAGCCACGCAGACTCCAAATATACAGCAGCAGGCGCCAGGGTCGGGATCGAACCCACGACCTCCTGCATACCAGGCGAGGTAGTTGACATCTCCTAGCCACCAGGTCACCCCCAGACTGACCCCTGGCTTCACACGGCCACGTGGCTCAGCGGCAGAGGCGTCGCGGGGTCAAATCCTCGGTCGAGGCCGAGGAGGCAGTTGACTCAGCCCATCATCATTATCCCTCCCTCCCTTTTTTTTGGGGGGGGGGGGGGGGGATGAGGTTGATCAAATATATACCACTTTTATATTCTTGGTTCTTTCGGTAAAGTTACGTAGAAGGGAAACAACAAAATAATAAAAATATCAGACAATAAAATTCTCACGACGTTTCGACTGCAACACAAGCAATCATCATCAGGTGTGACAACCACGACATTATTTTATTGTTTCCCTTCTACGTGGTGACTTTACCGAAAGAACCAATATGAATATGAATCCCTGCAGGAATATGAATCCCTGCAGTCACGAAAGCTTTAAATCAAAATATACCACTTTGTGTGGGTGGGAAGTCAACAAGTTGGTTGTCCTACGGATGGCCTCGCCCCCGTCACAGGAATGTGGAGCTTCCACCTCTGGATACGCAGGGCTGTGGAGATGGTCTTGATGATTCTCGATTCGGCCGCAGGGACTCACTGCTGAGTTAGTCAGTGAGAAATGTTGGGATCCCTTGGTGATGTTGGAGTGTCCGGAGCAGAGCTGATGTCTCGAATTAACGCCTCACCACACCTCACCAACACCTCACCAACACCTCACCACACCTCACCAACACCTCACCACACCTCACCACACCTCACCAACACCTCACCACACCTCACCAACACCTCACCACACCTCACCACACCTCACCACACCTCACCACACCTCACCACATCTCACCAACACCTCACCACACCTCATCACACCTCACCAACACCTCACCACACCTCACCAACACCTCACCACACCTCACCACACCTCACCACACCTCACCAACACCTCACCACACCTCACCAACACCTCACCACACCTCACCAACACCTCACCAACACCTCACCACACATCACCACCCCTGGATGCTCTTTGCTTGCGACCGCTTTTCTGCTTTGTTGGGATCTCCTTTACCGGAATAAAAGAACACAAAAACTCCGCTGATTTTCCGCTGCATCTCCCTTTCCTTTCTAGATTTAAAGCTTTCGTGACTGCTAGGATCCATACTCTTTGGTTCTATTGTAGGTGAAAATAAAATAACAAAAAATCACGACGTTTCGGCCACGACACAAGCGGCCTTCATCAGGTGAAGGGACGAGACTGTCAAGGCACTTGGCCTTTTTCTTCTCACACAGCTTAAAGGTCGCGATCTAAGCGTGGCTTCTTCCACTCCAGCGCTAATTCCTTTGTCAAGGGGTACCTCTGCGGATGTGTATACTTTAACTTAGCTATTTCAATGAACCATTTCAATGCTAAATTATATGCTAATTCCTTTGTCAAGGCGCTTTGTTTTCTTCTCAGACAGCTTAAAGGTCGTGATCTAAGTGTGGCTTCTCCCACTCCAGTGCTGTCCTCCAGACAGTCTCGTCCCTTCACCTGATGAAGGCCGCTTGTGTTGTGGCCGAAACGTCGTGATTTTTTGTTATTTTATTTTCACCTACGTGACTTTGCTCAATAGAACCAAAGAGTAAGGATCCCTTTCCCCTCCGGATTTCTCCTTATCACGTTCCTCTTGCTGGATGCGTACACCTCTCTTAGTATCATCTCACTTCACCTTGTCCTGCAGCTACAATCATCAACGCCATCACCACAATATCACCACCACCACCACCATCATCATCATCATCATCGCCATCGTCATCACCACAACAACAACCACCACCATGATCAGAGCCACCACAACTACCACCACCACCATCATCCATGTTGCAGATCGTGTTGTATACTGGGTAGCCGTTCGATCTCCAGGCTCGGCAATTTAAGCCACCCTGCAGCCGTCTGAATCATTGCCAAAGCGTCTCTCGCCGCTCCGATCTCCGATCCCTCCCTCGGATTCTGTATTTTGATCACTTCCTTCTGGGGGAGCTCAGAACTTCACTTCCTGTTGTTGTCTTTGATTTCTTCATGCTGATTGATCTCGGATCTGTCCCTCCAGCTGCTGACATTGAGACCTGCCTTCTGATTGATCTCAGATCTTTCCATTCTCCTGCTGTCTTTAATTCCTCCCTTCTGATTGATCTCGGATATTTCCCTCCTGATTTCATTCATTCCTTCTGATTGATCTCAGATCTTTCCATTCTCCTGCTGTCTTTAATTCCTCCCTTCTGATTGATCTCGGATATTTCCCTCCTGATTTCATTCATTCCTTCTGATTGATCTCAGATCTTTCCATTCTCCTGCTGTCTTTAATTCCTCCCTTCTGATTGATATCGGATATTTCCCTCCTGATTTCATTCATTCCTTCTGATTGATCTCAGATCTTTCCATTCTCCTGCTGTCTTTAATTCCTCCCTTCTGATTGATATCGGATATTTCCCTCCTGATTTCATTCATTCCTTCTGATTGATCTCGGATCTTTCCATTCTGCTGATTTCTTTAATTCCTCCCTTCTGATTGATCTCGGATATTTCCCTCCTGATTTCATTCATTCCTTCTGATTGATCTCAGATCTTTCCATTCTCCTGCTGTCTTTAATTCCTCCCTTCTGATTGATATCGGATATTTCCCTCCTGATTTCATTCATTCCTTCTGATTGATCTCGGATCTTTCCATTCTGCTGATTTCTT
The DNA here is from genome assembly GCF_010993605.1 of Petromyzon marinus. Taxonomy (NCBI): domain Eukaryota; kingdom Metazoa; phylum Chordata; class Hyperoartia; order Petromyzontiformes; family Petromyzontidae; genus Petromyzon; species Petromyzon marinus. The sequence goes on from NC_046111.1 coordinate 10,604,223, forward strand.
TAATTCCTCCCTTCTCATTGATCTCGGATATTTCCCTCCTGGTTTCATTCATTCCTTCTGATTGATCTCAGATCTTTCCATTCTCCTGCTGTCTTTAATTCCTCCCTTCTGATTGATCTCGGATATTTCCCTCCTGATTTCATTCATTCCTTCTGATTGATCTCAGATCTTTCCATTCTCCTGCTGTCTTTAATTCCTCCCTTCTGATTGATCTCAGGTCGTGTCCTCCTGTTACTCTCTATGAATGCTTCCTTCGTTCTGATTGATCTCACGTATTTCACTCATGCTGCTCTCTTTGAATCCTTCCTTAAGATTGATCTCAGAACAGTTCGCTCCTGCGGCAGCCGATCATTACTTCCGTGTGATTGATATCAGATGTTTTTTTTTTACTTCTGCTGTCTGTGATTCCTTCCTTGTGATTGAGCTCAGATATTTCCCTCATGCCGATGTCTTTGATCACTTCCCTATCATTGATATTCGATCTTTCCCTCCGGCTGCTGTCTGTGATTCCTTCGTCCTGATTCATCTCAGATCTTTACATCCTGCTGATTTCCCTCATGCTGCTCTCTTTGAATCCTTCCATCTGATTTATCTCAGATATTTCCCTGCTCCTGCATTCTTTGAATTCTTCCTTCTAATTGATCTTAGATCTTTCCCACCTGCTGCTGTTTGATCACTTCCTTTTAATTGATCTCAGATTAATCCATCCTGCTGCTGTCTTGGATTCCTTCATTCTGATTGATCTCACATCTTTCCCTTCAGCGCCTCTCTTCATTCCCTTGCTTCTGATTTATCTCACATCTTTCCCTCCTGATATTGTCTGATCACTTCCTTCATTTCGATCTCAGATCTTTCCATCCTGCTGCTGTCTTTCATTCTTTCCTTCTGATTGCGTTCAGATCTTTCCATCCTGCTGATGTCTTTGATTCCTTCCTTCTGATCGATCTCAGACCTTTCTGTCCTGCTCATGTCTTTGATTCCTTCCTTCTGATTGATCTCACATCTTTCCCTTCAGCTCCTCTCTTCATTCCCTTGCTTCTGATTTATCTCACATCTTTCCCTCCTGATATTGTCTGATCACTTCCTTCATTTCGATCTCAGATCTTTCCATCCTGCTGCTGTCTTTCATTCTTTCCTTCTGATTGCGTTCAGATCTTTCCATCCTGCTGATGTCTTTGATTCCTTCCTTCTGATCGATCTCAGACCTTTCTGTCCTGCTCATGTCTTTGATTCCGTCCTTCTGATTGATCTCAGATCTTTCTCTCCAGCTCCTCTCTTTGATTCCTTCCTTTTGATTGTTTTCTGACTTTCCCTCCTCCTGCTGTCTTTGATTCCTTCCTTCTGGTTCATCTCTGATCTTTCCTTCCTGCTGCTGTCGTTGAATCCTTCTTACTGATTGATCTCAGATCTTTTCCTCCTGCTGCTGTCTTTGATTCCTTCTTACTGATTGGTCTCAGATCTTTCCCTCCTGCTGCTGTCTTTGATTCCTTCTTACTGATTGATCTCAGATCTTTCCCTCCTGCTGCTGTCTTTGATTCCTTCTTACTGATTTATCTCATATCTTTCCCTCCTGCTACTGTCTTTGATTCCTTCTTACTGATTGATCTCAGATCTTTCCCTCCTGCTACTGTCTTTGATTCCTTCTTACTGATTGATCTCAGATCTTTCCCTCCTGCTACTGTTTTGATTCCTTGTTACTGATTGATCTCAGATCTTTCCCTCCTGCTGCTGTCTTTGATTCCTTCTTACTGATTGATCTCAGATCTTTCCCTCCTGCTACTGTCTTTGATTCCTTCTTACTGATTGATCTCAGATCTTTCCCTCCTGCTACTGTTTTTGAATCCTTGTTACTGATTGATCTCAGATCTTTCCCTCCTGCTGCTGTCTTTGATTCCTTCTTACTGATTTATCTCATATCTTTCCCTCCTGCTACTGTCTTTGATTCCTTCTTACTGATTGATCTCAGATCTTTCCCTCCTGCTACTGTTTTTGATTCCTTGTTACTGATTGATCTCAGATCTTTCCCTCCTGCTGCTGTCTTTGATTCCTTCTTACTGATTGATCTCAGATCTTTCCCTCCTGCTACTGTCTTTGATTCCTTCTTACTGATTGATCTCAGATCTTTCCCTCCTGGTACTGTTTTTGATTCCTTGTTACTGATTGATCTCAGATCTTTCCCTCCTGCTGCTGTCTTTTATTCCTTCTTACTGATTGATCTCAGATCTTTCCCTCCTGCTACTGTTTTTGATTCCTTGTTACTGAATGATCTCAGATCTTTCCCTCCTGCTGCTGTCTTTGATTCCTTCTTACTGATTGATCTCAGATCTTTCCCTCCTGCTGCTGTCTTTGATTCCTTTTTACTGATTGATCTCAGATCATTTTGCTCTGGCTCCTGCCTTTCATCACAACCTTCTCATTGATCTCAGAGCTTTTCTTTCTATTGTTTTTTTTTATTTCTGCCTTCTTATTGATATCAAGTTTTTCTTTCCTGCTGCTGTCATTGATTCCTTCCATCTGATTGATCTACGATCTTTCCCTGCTGTTGATGTCTGATAGCTTCCTTCTGATTGATCTCACGAATTTCCCTCATGCTGCTCTCTTTGAATCATTCCTTCTGATTGATCTCAGATTTTTTTCCCTCCTGCTGCAATCATTAATTCTGTCCTTTTGATTGATCTCAGATCTTTCTCTGCTCCTGCTATCTTTGAAACCTTCCTTCTGATTGATCTCAGATCTTTCCCTGCTCCTGCTTTCTTTGAATCCTTCCTTCTGATTAATCTTATATCTATCCCCCTGCTACTGTCTGATCACTTCCTTCGTATTGATATCAGATCTTTCCCTGCTGCTGTCTTTGATTCATTCCTTTTGTTTTAAATCAGACCTTTCCCTCCTGATTCTGGCTTTGATTCCTTTCTTCTGATTGAAATCAGACCTTTCACTCCAGATTCTGGCTTTGATTCCTTTCTTCTGATTGATATTCAATCTTTCCCTACAGCTGCTGTCTGTGATTCCTTCCTTCTGATTGATCTCAGATCTTTCCTTCCTGCTCATGTCTTTGATTCCTTCCATCAGATTGATCTCAGATTTTTCCCTCCTGCTCATATCTTTGATTCCTTCCTTCTGATTGATCTCAAATCTCTCTCCAGCTCCTCTCTTTGATTCCTTGCTTCTGATTGTTTTCACATTTTCCCTCCTCCTGCTGTCCTTACTTCCGTCCTTCTGATTGATCTCAGATCTTTCCCTGCTGCTCTCTTTGATTCCTTCCTTCTGATTGATTTCAGATTTTTCCCTCCTGCTACTGTCTTTGATTCCTTCTTACTGATTGATCTCAGATCTTTCCCTCCTGCTACTGTTTTTGATTCCTTGTTACTGATTGATTTCAGATTTTTCCCTCCTGCTGCTGTCTTTGATTCCTTCTTACTGATTGATCTCAGATCTTTCCCTCCTGCTACTGTCTTTGATTCCTTCTTACTGATTGATCTCAGATCTTTCCCTCCTGCTGCTGTCTTTGATTCCTTCTTACTGATTGATCTCAGATCTTTCCCTCCTGCTGCTGTCTTTGATTCCTTCTTACTGATTGATCTCAGATCATTTTGCTCTGGCTCCCGCCTTTCATCACAACCTTCTCATTGATCTCAGAGCTTTTCTTTCTATTGTTTTTTTATTTATTTCTGCCTTCTTATTGATATCAAGTTTTTCTTTCCTGCTGCTGTCATTGATTCCTTCCATCTGATTGATCTACGATCTTTCCCTGCTGTTGATGTCTGATAGCTTCCTTCTGATTGATCTCACGAATTTCCCTCATGCTGCTCTCTTTGAATCATTCCTTCTGATTGATCTCAGATTTTTTTCCCTCCTGCTGCAATCATTAATTCCGTCCTTTTGATTGATCTCAGATCTTTCCCTGCTCCTGCTATCTTTGAAACCTTCCTTCTGATTGATCTCAGATCTTTCCCTGCTCCTGCTTTCTTTGAATCCTTCCTTCTGATTAATCTTAGATCTTTCCCACCTGCTGCTATTTGATCACTTCCTTTTTATTGACATCAGATTCATCCATCGTGCTGCTGTCTTGGATTCCTTCCTTCTGATTGCGCTCACAACTTTCCCTCCAGCTCCTCTCTTCATTCTTTTTCTTCTGATTGATCTCAGATCTTTCCCTCCTGCTACTGTCTGATCACTTCCTTCTTTGCGATCTCGGATATTTTCCTCCTGCTGCTGTCTTTACTTTCTTCCTTCATTCTGATTGATCTCAGATCTTTACATGCTGCTCCTGTCTTTCATACTTTCATTCTGATTAATCTTATATCTATCCCCCTGCTACTCTCTGATCACTTCCTTCGTATTGATCTCAGATCTTTCCCTGCTGCTGTCTTTGATTCATTCCTTTTGTTTTAAATCAGACCTTTCCCTCCTGATTCTGGCTTTGATTCCTTTCTTCTGATTGAAATCAGACCTTTCCCTCCTGATTCTGGCTTTGATTCCTTTCTTCTGATTGATATTCAATCTTTCCCTACAGCTGCTGTCTGTGATTCCTTCCTTCTGATTGATGTCAGATCTTTCCTTCCTGCTCATGTCTTTGATTCCTTCCTTCTGATTGATCTCAGATTTTTCCCTCCTGCTCATATCTTTGATTCCTTCGTTCTGATTGATCTCAAATCTCTCTCCAGCTCCTCTCTTTGATTCCTTGCTTCTGATTGTTTTCACATTTTCCCTCCTCCTGCTGTCCTTACTTCCGTCCTTCTGATTGATCTCAGATCTTTCCCTGCTGCTGTCTTTGATGCCTTCCTTCTGATTGATTTCAGATCTTTCTCTCCTGCTACTGTCTTTGATTCCTTCTTACTGATTGATCTCAGATCTTTCCCTCCTGCTACTGTTTTTGATTCCTTCTTACTGATTGATCTCAGATCTTTCCCTCCTGCTGCTGTCTTTGATTCCTTCTTACTGATTGATCTCAGATCTTTCCCCCTCCTGCTACTGTCTTTGATTCCTTCTTACTGATTGATCTCAGATCTTTCCCTCCTGCTACTGTTTTTGATTCCTTGTTACTGATTGATTTCAGATCTTTCCCTCCTGCTGCTGTCTTTGATTCCTTCTTACTGATTGATCTCAGATCATTTTGCTCTGGCTCCCGCCTTTCATCACAACCTTATCATTGATCTCAGAGCTTTTCTTTCTGTTGTTTTTTTTTATTTCTGCCTTCTTATTGATATCAAGTTTTTCTTTCCTGCTGCTGTCATTGATTCCTTCCATCTGATTGATCTACGATCTTTCCCTGCTGTTGATGTCTGATAGCTTCCTTCTGATTGATCTCACGAATTTCCCTCATGCTGCTCTCTTTGAATCATTCCTTCTGATTGATCTCAGATTTTTTTCCCTCCTGCTGCAATCATTAATTCCGTCCTTTTGATTGATCTCAGATCTTTCCCTGCTCCTGCTATCTTTGAAACCTTCCTTCTGATTGATCTCAGATCTTTCCCTGCTCCTGCTATCTTTGAAACCTTCCTTCTGATTGATCTCAGATCTTTCCCTGCTCCTGCTTTCTTTGAATCCTTCCCTCTGATTAATCTCAGATCTTTCCCACCTGCTGCTATTTGATCACTTCCTTTTTATTGACATCAGATTCATCCATCCTGCTGCTGTTTTGGATTGCTTCCTTCTGATTGCGCTCACAACTTTTCCTCCAGCTCCTCTCTTCATTCTTTTCCTTCTGATTGATCTCAGATCTTTCCCTCCTGCTACTGTCTGATCACTTCCTTCTTTTCGATCTCGGATATTTTCCTCCTGCTGCTGTCTTTACTTTCTTCCTTCATTCTGATTGAACTCAGATCTTTACATGCTGCTCCTGTCTTTCATACGTTCATTCTGATTAATCTTATATCTATCCCCCTGCTACTCTCTGATCACTTCCTTCGTATTGATCTCAGATCTTTCCCTGCTGCTGTCTTTGATTCATTCCTTTTGTTTTAAATCAGACCTTTCCCTCCTGATTCTGGCTTTGATTCCTTTCTTCTGATTGAAATCAGACCTTTCCCTCCTGATTCTGCCTTTGATTCCTTTCTTCTGATTGATATTCAATCTTTCCCTACAGCTGCTGTCTGTGAGTCCTTCCTTCTGATTGATCTCAGAGCTTTCCTTCCTGCTCATGTCTTTGATTCCTTCCTTCTGATTGATCTCAGATTTTTCCCTCCTGCTCATATCTTTGATTCCTTCCTTCTCATTGATCTCAAATCTCTCTCCAGCTCCTCTCTTTGATTCCTTGCTTCTGATTATTTTCACATTTTCCCTCCTCCTGCTGTCCTTACTTCCGTCCTTCTGATTGATCTCAGTTCTTTCCCTGCTGCTGTCTTTGATTCCTTCCTTCTGATTGATTTCAGATCTTTCCCTCCTGGTTTCTTTACTACCTTCCTTTTGATCGATCTCAGACCTTTCCATCCTGCAAATATCTTTGATTTCTTTCTTCTGATTCATCTCAGATCTTTCCTTCCTGCTGCTGTCTTTGATTCCTTCCTTCTGATTGATTTCAGATCTTTCCCTCCTGCTGCTGTTTGAGCACGTTTTTTTGATTGATCTAAGATCTTACCCTCCTGCTGCTGCTGCCTTTGATTGCTTCCTTCTGATTGACATCAGATCTTTCTCTCCTACTCCTGATTTCATTACTTCATTCTTGTTGAGTTCATATCTTTCCCTCCTGCTGCTGAATTTGATAAATTTGTTGGGATTGAGTTGAGATCATTCTCTCCTGCTGCTTTCTTTAATTCCTTCCTTCTGAATGATCTTAGATTTTCACTCCTACTGCTGTCTAAATACTTCCTTCTGATTTATCTCACATTCATCCCTCCTGCTCCTGTCTTGGATTCCTTCGTCCTGATTGATCTCAGATATTTCCCTGCTGTTGATGTCTGATTCCTTCCTTCTGATTGATCTCACGAATTTCCCTCCTGCTCCTATCGTTGAATCCTTCCGTTGATTGATCTCAGATCTTTCCCTCCGGCTACTGTCTTGGATTTCTTCTTTCTTATTGATCTCAGATCTTTCCCTCCTGCTCATGTCTTTGATTCCTTCCTTCTGATCGATCTCAGATCTTTCCGTCCTGCAAACGTCTTTGATTGCTTCCTTCTGATTCATCTCAGATCTTTCCTTCCTGCAGCTGTCTTTAATGCCTTCCTTCTGATTGATCTCAGAACTTTCCCTCCTGCTACTGTCGAATCACTTCCTTCTGATTGATCTCAGATCTTTCCCTGCTGCTGGCTTTGATTCCTTCCTTCTGATTGATCTCAGACCTTTCCGTCCTGCAAATATCTTTGATTTCTTTCTTCAGATTCATCTCAGATCTTTCCTTCCTGCTGCTGTCTTTGATTCCTTCCTACTGATTGATCTTAGACTTTTCCCTCCTGCTGCTGTTTGAGCACGTTCTTTTGATTGATCTAAGATCTTACCCTCCTGCTGTTGCTGCCTTTAATTGCTTCCTTCTGATTGACATCACATCTTTCTCTCCTAGTCCTGATTTCATTAGTTCATTCTTGTTGAGTTCATGTCTTTCCCTCCTGCTGCTGAATTTGATTAGTTTGTTCAGATTGAGTTCAGATATTTCTCTCCTGCTGCTTTCTTTTCATTCCTTCCTTCTGGACGATCTCAGATTGTCACTCCTACTGCTGTCTAAATACTTCCTTCTGATTTATCTCACATCTATCCCTCCTGCTCCTGTCTTTGATTCCTTCATCCTGATTGATCTCAGATATTTCGCTGCTGTTGATGTCTGATTCCTTCCTTCTGATTGATCTCACGAATTTCCTTCCTGCTCCTATCTTTGAATCGTTCCATTGATTGATCTCAGATTTATACATCCTGCTGCTGTCTTGGATTCCTTCCTTCTGATTGAGCTCAGATCTTTCCCTCCTGCTGTCTTTGATTCATTCCTTCTGATTGCGTTCACATCTTTCCATCCTGCTGCTATCTTTGATTCCTTCCTTGTGATTGAAATCGGACCTTTCCCTCCTGCTTCTAGCTTTCATTCCTTCCTTCTGATTGATCTCAGACCTTTCCCTCCTGCTGCTGTCTTTGATTCCTTCCTTCTGATCGATGTCAGACCTTTCTGTCCTGCTAATGTTTTAGATTCCTTCCTTCTGATTGATCTCAAATCTCTCTCTCCAGCTCCTCTCTTTGATTCCTTCCTTCTGATTGATCTCAAATCTCTCTCTCCAGCTCCCCTCTTTGATTCCTTCTGATTGTTTTCACATTTTCCCTCCTCCTGCTGTCTTTGCTTCCGTCCTCCTGATCGATCTCAGATCGTTTCCTCCTGCTGCTGTCTTTATTTCCTTCCTTCTAAATTGATCTCAGATCTTTCCCTCCTGCTCATGTCTTTGATTCCTACCTTCTGATTGATTTCATATCTTTTCCTCCTGGTTTATTTACTACCTTCCTTCTGATCGAACTCAGACCTTTCCATCCTGCAAATATCTTTGATTTCTTTCTTCTGATTCATCTCAGATCCTTCCTGCTGCTGTCTTTGATTCCTTCCTACTGATTGATCTCAGACTTTTCCCTTCTGCTGCTGTTTGAGCACGTTCTTTTGATTGATCTAAGATCTTACCCTCCTGCTGCTGCTGCCTTTGATTGCTTCCTTCTGATTGACATCAGATCTTTCTCTCCATTACTTCATTACTTCATTCTTGTTGAGTTCATATCTTTCCCTCCTGCTGCTGAATTTGATTAATTTGTTGAGATTGAGTTCAGATCATTCTCTCCTGCTGCTTTCTTTAATTCCTTCCTTCTGAATGATCTTAGATTTTTCACTCCTACTGCTGTCTAAATACTTCCTTCTGATTTATCTCACATCTATCCCTTCTGCTCCTGTCTTTGATTCCTTCGTCCTGATTGATCTCAGATATTTCCCTGCTGTTGATGTCTGATTCCTTCCTTCTGATTGAGCTCAGATCTTTCCCTCCTGCTACTGTCTGATCACTTCCTTCTTATTGATCTCAGATCTTTCCCTGCAGCTGTCTTTGATTAATTCCTTCTGATTGCGTTCAGATTTTTCCATAATGCTGCTATCTTTGATTCCTTCCTTGTGATTGAAATCAGACTTTTCCCTCCTGCTTCTGGTTTTCATTCATTTCTTCTGATTGATGTTCAATTTTCCCTACAGCTGCTGTCTGTGATTTCTTCCTTCTGATCGATCTCAGATCTTTCCCTCCTGCTCATGTCTTTATTTCATTACTTCTGATCGATCTCATCCCTTTCCGTCCTGCAAATGTCTTTGATTCCTTCCTTCTGATTCATCTCAGATCTGTCCCTCCTGCTACTGTCTGATTACTTCCCTCTTATTGATCTCAGATCTTTCCCTGCTGCTGTCTTTCATTCCTTCGTTCTGATTGATTTCAGATCCTTTCCTCCTGCTGCTGTCTTTATTTCATTCCTTCTGATTGAAATCAGATCTTTCCCTCCTGCTCTTGTCTTTGATTCCTTCCTTCTGATTGATCTCAGATCATTCCCTCCTGCTACTGTCTGATCACTTCCTTCTTATTGATATCAGATTTTTCCCTTCTGCCGTCTTTGATTCCTCCCTTCTGATCGCTCTCAGACCTTTCACTCCTCCTGCTGTCTTTATTTCATTCCGTCTGATCGATCTCAGCCCTTTCCATCCTGCAAATGTCTTTGATTTCTTCTGATTCATCTCAGATCTTTCCTTCCTGCAGCTGCCTTTGATTCCTTCCTTCTGATCGATCTCAAATCGTTTCCTCCTTCTGCCATCTTTATTTTCTTCCTTCTGATTTATCTCAGATATTACCCTCATGCTGCTGAATTTGATTCATTCCTTCGGATTGAGTTCAGATCTCTCCCTCCTGCTACTGTCTGATCACTTCCTTCTTATTGATCTCAGATTTTTCTCTGCTGCTGTCTTCGATTCCTTCGTTCTGATGGTATTCAGATCCTTTCTTCCTGCTGCTGTCCTTGATTCCTTCCTTCTGACTGATCTAAGATCTTCCCCCTGCTGCTGTCTTTGATTCCTTCCTTCTGATTCATCTCAGATCTTTCCTTCCTGCAGCTGTCTTTACTTCCTTTCTTCTGATCGCTCTCAGACCTTTCATCCTGCAAATGCCTTTCATGCCTGCCTTCTGATTGATCCCAGATCATTGCCTCATGCTGCTGTCTTTGAATCCTTCCTTCTGATTGATCTCAGATCTTTCACTCCTACTCATGTCTTTCATTCCTTTCTTCTCATTGTTTTCAGATCTTTCCCTCCTACTGCTGTCTTTGATTCCTTCCTTCTGATTCATCTCAGATCTTTCTTTCCTGCTGCTGTCTTTGATTCCTTCCTTCTGATTCATCTCAGACCTTTCTTTCCTGCTGCTGTCTTTATTTCATTCCTTCTGATTCATCTCAGACCTTTCCTTCCTGCTGCTGTCTGATCACTTCCTTCTTATTGCTCTCAGAATTTTCCCTGTTGCTGTCTTTGATTCCTTCCTTCTGATTGGTGTCAAATCTCTCCTTCTTGCTGCTATCTTTCATTCCTTCCTTCAGGTTAACCTCAGATCTTTCTCTCCTGCTGTCATAATACCTTCCTCCTGATCGATCGCAGACCTTTCCCTCCTCCTACTGTCTTTACTTTCGTCCTTTCAATCGATTTCAGACCTTTCATCCTGCAAATGTCTTTCATGCTTGCCTTCTGATTGGTCCCAGATCATTCCCTCATGCTGCTGTCTTTGATTCCTTCCTTCTGATTGATTCAGATCTTTCCCTCCTGCTGTTTTCTTGAATTCCTTCCTTATGATTGATATATAAAATCTCTCATTCCTGTTGCTATCTTTCATTCCTTTCTGATTAATCTAATATCTTTCTCTCCTCCTGATTTCTATACTGCATTACTTTTGATCGATCTCAGATCTTTTCCTTCTGCTCCTGTCTTTGATTCCTTCCTACTGATTGATATCAGATCGTTCCCTCCTGCTGTTGTCTTTAATTCCTTCCTTCTGATTGATTTCAGATTGTTGCCTCCTGCTTCTGTCTTTGATTCCTTCCTAATTATTTATCTCAGATCCTTGTTCTCTGCTGCTATCTTTGATTCCTTCATTCTGATTGATCTCAGATCTTTCACTCCTACTCATGTCTTTGATTCCTTCCTTTTGATTGTTTTCAGATTTTCCCTCCTCCTGCTGTCTTTCCTTCCTTCCTTCTGATCGATCTCAGATCGTTTCCTCCTTCTGCTGTCTTTTTTTCCTTCCTTCTGATTGCTCTCAGATATTTCCCTCATACTGCTCTTTTTGAATCCTTCCTTCGGATTGAGTTCAGATCTTTCCCTCTTGCTGTTGTCTTTGATTCCTTCCTTCTGATTGATTTCAGATGTATCCCTCCTGCTCATCTCTTTATTTCCTTCCTTCTGATTGATCCTAGATCTTTTTCCCTGCTACTGTCTGATCACTTTCTTCTTATTGATCTCAGATTTTTCCCTGCTGCTGTCTTTGATTCCGTCCTTCTGATTGCGTTCAGATCATTTCTTAATGCTGCTGTCTTTATTTCATTCCTTATGATTGAAATCAGACCTTTCGCTCCTGCTGCTGTCTTTGATTCCTTCTTTCGATTGATCTCAGATCTTTCAGTTCTTCTGCTTCCTTCTGATCGATCTCAGACCTTTCCCTCGTACTGTCTTTACTTTCTTTCTTCCGATCGATTTCAGACCTTTCATCCTGCAAATGTCCTCCATTCCTTTCTTCTGCTTTATTTACGATCTTTGCCTGCTCCTGTATTTAATTATTTCATTATGATCGATATCAGATCTTTCCATCCTGCTCCTGATTTCATTCCTTCCTTCTCATTGATCCCAGATCTTTCTCTCCTGCTGCTGCCTGTGATTCCTTCCTTCTGATTGATCTCAGATCTTTCCCATCTGCTGTTTTCTTGGATTCCTTCCTCATGGGTGATATAAAATCTCCCCTTCCTGGTTGCTATCTTTCATTCCTTCTTTCTGATTAATCTAATATCTTTCTCTCCTGCTGATGTCTTTCCCTCCCCCTGCTCTCTTTACTTCCTTCCTTCTGATCGATCTCAGACCTGCTGCTGTCTTTGATTCCTTCATTCCGATTGATCCTAGATCTGTCCCTTCTGCTTCTGTCTTGCTCACTTCCTTCTGATTTATATAATATATTTATCTCCTTCTGCTCTCTTTACTTCCTTCCTTATGATTGATCTCAGATTTTTCCCTCCTGCTGTTGTCTTTGATTACTTCCTACTGATTGATCCTAGATCTGTCCCTTCTGCTTCTGTCTTGCTCACTTCCTTTTGATTTATATAATATATGTATCTCCTTCTGCTCTCTTTACTTCCTTCCTTCTGATCGATCTCAGACTTTTCTGTCCTGCTGCTGTCTTTGATTCCTTCCTTCTGATTGATCCTAGATCTGTCCCTTCTGCTGCTGTCTGATCACTTCCTTCTTATTAAACTCAGAATTTTCCCTGTTGCTGCCTTTGATTCCTTCCTTCTGATTGCGTTCAGATCCTTTACTCCTGCTACTGTCTTTATTTCATTCCTTATGATTGAAATCAGACCTTTCCTTCCTGCTGCTGTCTTTGATTCCTTCCTTCTGATTGATCTCAGATCTTTTCCTCCTGCTACTCTCTTGGATTCCTTCCTCATGATTGGTGTCAAATCACTCCTTTCTGCTGCTATCTTTCATTCCTTCCTTTTGATTGACCTTAGATCATTCTCTCCTTCTGCTGTCATTAATTCCTTCCTTCTGGTCGATCTCAGACATTTCCCTCCTACTGTCTTTACTTTTTTCCTTCCGATCGATTTCAGACATTTCATCCTGCAAATGTTTTTCATTCCTTCCTTCTGATTTATTTAATATATTTCCCTGCTGCTGTATTTAATGATTTCATTATGAACGATATCAGATCTTTCCATCCTGCTCCTGATTTCATTCCTTCCTTCTCATTGATCCCAGATCTTTCTCTCCTGCTGCTGCCTGTGATTCCTTCCTTCTGATTGATCTCAGATCTTTCCCTCCTGCTGTTTTCTTGGATTCCTTCCTCATGGTTGATATAAAATCTCCCCTTCCTGGTTGGTATCTTTCATTCCTTCTTTCCGATTAATCTAATATCTTTCTCTCCTGCTGATGTCTTTCATTCGTTTCCTCTGATTGATCCCAGACCTTTCCCTCCCCCTGCTCTCTTTACTTTCTTCCTTCTGATCGATCTCAGACTTTTCTGTCCTGCTGCTGTCTTTGATTCCTTCCTTCTGATTGATCCTAGATCTGTCCCTTCTGCTGCTGTCTGATCACTTCCCTCTTATTGATCTCAGAATTTTCCCTGTTGCTGTCTTTGATTCCTTCCTTCTGATTGCGTTCAGATCCTTTACTCCTGCTGCTGTCTTTATTTCATTCTTTGTGATTGAAATCAGACCTTTCCTTCCTGCTGCTGTCTTTGATTCCTTCCTTCTGATTGATCCCATATCTGTCCCTTCTGCTGATGTTTGATCACTTCCTTCTGATTGATCTCATATATTTCTCTCCTCCTGTTGTCATGAATTCCTTCCTACTGATTGATCACAGATCTATCCATCATGCTTCTGCCTTTGATTACTTCCGTCTGATTGATACCAGATCTGCCCCTTCTGCTGCTGTTTTTCTCACTTCCTTCTGATTGATCTCAGATCTTTCACTCCTGCTGTCTGCAATTCCTTTCTTCTGATTGATCTCAGATCTTCCCCTGCTGCTGTCTGATCACTTCCTTCTGATTGATCTCAGATCTTTCTCTCCTGCTGTCTTCAATTCCTTCTTTCTGATTAATCTAATATCTTTCTCTCCTGCTACTGTATTTCATTCGTTTCCTCTGATTGATCCCAGACCTTTGCCTCCCCCCTCTCTATTTACTTCCTTCCTTCTGATCGATCTCGGACTTTTCTGTCCTGCTGCTGTCTTTGATTCCTTCCTACTGATTGATCCTAGATCTGTCCCTTCTGCTTCTGTCTTGCTCACTTCCTTCTGATTTATATAATATATTTATCTCCTTCTGCTCTCTTTGCTTCCTTCCTTATGATTGATCTCAGATCTTTCCCTCCTGCTGTTGTCTTTGATTCCTTCCTCCTGATTGATCTCAGATCTTTCTCTCCTCCTGTTGTCATGAATTCCTCCTTCTGATTGATCACAGATCTATCCATCCTGCTTCTGCCTTTGATTACTTCCTTCTGATTGATACCAGATCTGTTCCTTCTGCTGCTGTTTTTCTCACTTCCTTCTGATTGATCTCAGACCTTTCACTCCTGCTGTCTTAAATTCCTTCCTTCTGATTGATCTCAGATCTTCCTCTGCTGCTGCTGTCTGATCACTTCCTTCTGATTGATCTCAGATCTTTCTCTCCTGCTGTCTTCAATTCCTTCTTTCTGATTAATCTAATATCTTTCTCTCCTGCTGCTGTCTTTCATTCGTTTCCTCTGATTGATCCCAGACCTTTCCCTCCCCCTGCTCTCTTTACTTCCTTCCTTCTGATCGATCTCAGATCTTTCCTTCCTGTTATTGTCTTTGATTCCTTCCTTCTTATTGATCTCAGATCTTTCCCTCCAGCTCCTGTCTTTAATTCCTTCCTTTTGATTGATCTCAGACCTTTCACTCCTGCTGTCTTAAATTTCTTCCTTCTGAATGATCTCAGATCTTCCCCTGCTGCTGTTGTCTGATCACTTCCTTCTGATTGATCTCAGATCGTTCTCTCCTGCAATCTTCAATTCCTTCTTTCTGATTAATCTAATATCTCTCTCCTGCTGCTGCCTGGGATTCCTTCCTTCTGATTGATCTCAGATCTTTCTCTCCTGCTGTTTTCTTGGATTCCTTCCTTATGGTTGATATAAAATCTCCCCTTCCTGTTGCTATCTGTCATTCCTTCTTTCTAATATCTTTCTCTCCTGCTGCTGTCTTTCAATCGTTTCCTCTGATTGATCCCAGACCTTTCCCTCCCCTTGCTCTCTATACTTCCTTCCTTCTGATCGATCTCAGACCTGCTGCTGTCTTTGATTCCTTCCTTCTGATTGATCCTAGATCTGTCCCTTCTGTTGCTGTCTGATCACTTCCTCCTGATTTATATAATATATTTCTCTCCTTCTGCTCTCTTTACTTCCTTCCTTCTGATTTATCTCAGATCTTTCGCTCCTGCTGTTGTCTTTGATTACTTCCTTCTGATTTATCCCAGACCTTTCCCTCCCCCTGCTCTCTTTACTTCCTTCCTTCTGATCGATCTCACACCTTTCACTCCTGCTGTCTTAAATTCCTTCCTTCTGATTTATCTCAGATCTTCCCCTGCTGCTGCTGTCTGATCACTTCCTTCTGATTGATCTCAGATCTTTCCCTCCTGCTCATGTCTTTGATTCCTTCCTTCTGATTGATCCCAGATATGTCCCTTCTGCTGCTGTCTGATCACTTCCTTCTGATTGATCTCAGATCTTTCCCTCTTATTGCTGTCTTTGATTCCTTCCGTATCAACTCAGATCTTTATCTCCTACTGCTGCCTTTGATAATTTCCATCTGTCCCATCTCAAAACTTTTCCCCTCCTGCATGATCACTTCCTTGTGTTCGATATCTCCTCTTTATTTTCCGCTGCGGCTTTTGATAATTTCCTTCCGTCCGATCTCAGATCTCTTTCCTGCTACGATCTTTGATCATTTTCCGTCGTCTTATTTCAGATAATACTCTCCTCCTGTCTTTAAGTCCTGCCTTATTCGAAGCTGTTTCACTCCTGCTGCTGTTTCTCGTAATGTCCTGTTGATCTCATCTCTGTTTATCCTCCTGTTGTCTTGGCCCATTTTCTTCCGTATGATAAGAACTATTTCTCTGCTCCTGCTCTCGATTATTACTTCATTTTCTTCATCTCAGATCTTACTTTCCTGCCGATATTTTTTATCATTTCCTTTTGTCGGATCCAAGTTCTTTCTTTCCTGCTGCGTGGTTTAATTATTTTGTTTAGTCGGATCTCTCCTCTGTTTCTCATGCTGCTGTCTTTTTCCCTACATTCAGATGTATTTCTACTTCCTTCTGATTAATGTCAACATTTCCCTCCTGCTATCTTTGATCACCTTCTTCTGTCTGATTTCACATTTTTCTATTTTCTTGCTGTTTCTAATTATTGCCATCTGCCCGATCTGATTCATGTCTCTGCTGCTGCTCTTTCTCTCTTTCTGCTGCTGCTTTTATCACTTCTGTCTAATCTAAACTTTGTCTTTCCCGCTGAGATTTTTTATCATTTATTTTGTCTAATTTCAGATCTTTCCATATTCCGGCTGCTGTCTTTGATCACTTCTTTATTTATCATCTCAGTTTTACGTCCTACAGCTATCTTTGATCATGGATTTATCTCTGATCTAAGAACGTTTACTCCTCTTGCTACTTTATATTTAAAAAATCCTTCTTTCTGATTTCAAATCTTTCTGTCCTCCAGCTGATTAATCTCAGCTCCTTCTGCTGCTATATTGATCACTTCCTTCTGATTGATCTAATATCTTCTCTCCTCATGCTACTCTTGATCATTTGGCTTCCTTTTGATCTCTGAACTTTTTTTCGTATTTCATAACTTCCTTCTGCTTGATATCAGCTTTCTCTCCTGCTGGTGTCTTTGTTCATTTCCACCTGCCTCATTTCAAATATGTCTCTCCTGCTGTTGCCGTTGATACTTTCATTCTGTCTGATCTCAACGCTTTCTCTCCTGCTGTGATTTTGGACAACTTCCTTCCGTCAGATGTCACCTCTTTCTCTCCTCTTGCTGTGTTTGATACATTTTTGGTTCTTCGTAATCCAATCGCTGTTTCTCCTGCTGCCCTTCATGTCCTTCTGATAAGTTGTATTATTTTGATCATTTGTATCTTTCTGATATCAGAACTTTCCCTCCTATTGCTGTATTTGATCAATTCACTCTGTGAGATCTAAACCTTTTTGCTGCCACTGCTGCTGCTCTTGCTGTCCTTGATTATTTCCATCTGACTGATTCTCAGATCCTCCTGTCCTCCTGATAGCTTTGGTTATTTCCTTATGTTTCATCTCAGATCTTTCTATCCTCTGGCTATCTTTAATTATTTGTTTCTGTACGATCTAAACTGTTTCTTTGCTGCTGCTGTTTCAATCATTTCCTTTTGATTGGATTCAGCTCTTTCTCTCCTGCTGCTATCTTAGATAATTTACTCCTGTCTGATCTAACGTGTTTCCCGCTGCCCTTTCTCTACTCCTGCTATTGTTTCATTATTTCTATCTTTCTCATCGAATATCTTTCCGGCCTGCTTTCTCTTCGATACTTTTCTTTGTTGTATTTCAGATCTTTCTCTCCTCATGCTTCCTGATCATTTCCATCTAACTGATCTCATCTTTATATCTCCTTTTCCTCTCTTTGATCATTTCCTTCTACATGATCGAGCATCTTTTCTGCTGCTCTTCTTCTCCCCCTATTATCTTTGATTATTTCCTTCTGTTTGATCTCATAACTTTATTTCCTGCTGCTATCTTTGATCATTTGCTTCCTTCTGATATCATGAAGTGCTCCCCCCCCCTCCCCACTGTATTTTATCATATCATTCTGTCTGATGTCAGATATCTCTCTCTCCCACTGCTATCTTTGATCATTTCCTTCTGTCTGATTTCATATCTTGCTCTTCTCCTGCTATTTTTTATAATTTCTATCTGATTTCAGATATTTCATTCCTGCGACTGGTTTTGGTAACTTCTTTCTGCCTGGTCGAATCTCTGTCTCTCGTGCTGCTCTTTCTGTCCTCCTGATATCTTTGATCATCTCCTTCTGTTTCATCTCAGATCTTTCTTGTCTCCCGCTGTCTTTAATAATTTCAATGAGTCTGATATGAGATCGTGCTCTCCCCCTACCGCATTTTATCACTTCCTTTTATCTGATCTAAGATCTTTCCTGCTGCGCTTTCTCTCCTCCTGCTATCTTTGATAATTTTCTTCTCTCTGATTATCAGAACTTTCTCTCCTGTTATCTTTGATTATTTCCATCTGTCAGATCTCAACTCTTTCTTTCCTGCTGCTGTCTTTGATTATTTCCTTCTGCCTGGTATCATTGCTGCATCTCCTGCTCCTGCCTTTGATCTTTATCTCACGTCTGATCTAAGATCTTTCTCGCTGCTCTTTCACTCCTCCTGCTATCTTTGCTTGTTTCCTTCTGTTGTTATCTCAGATGCTGCTCTCCCCCTGCTCTCATGCATCATTTCCTTCTGTTTGATCTCAGATATTTCTCTCCTGCTGCTATCTTTGATTATTTCCTTCTGTAAGA
This sequence comes from Petromyzon marinus, assembly GCF_010993605.1. Classification (NCBI taxonomy): domain Eukaryota; kingdom Metazoa; phylum Chordata; class Hyperoartia; order Petromyzontiformes; family Petromyzontidae; genus Petromyzon; species Petromyzon marinus. Next base: position 10,622,478 of record NC_046111.1, read on the forward strand.
TCTCAACTATTTCTCTCCCCTTGCTTCTGTCATTGATCATTCCCTCCTGTCAAATCTCACCTCTTTGTCTAAGATCGTTTTCTCGTCCCGCTAATTTTGATCATTTCCTTTTGTCAGATCTCAGATATTTCTCTCCTGCTGCTATCTTCGATTATTTCCTTCCATCTGGTCTCTTTTTAACGATCTCACCACTTTCATTTCTTCTCTCTCCTGCTCTCCTTATTTTCCCATCCTTCTGATCTCACCTCTTTCTCGCCTCCTCTCACTAAACATTCGCCTCTCTTTTTTTCTGTTCCTCCGGTCTCCCCTGTGGCACATCCCCCCGCAAGTTCTCTTTCACTCATTCTGCTCCCTCGGATCTCTCCTCCGCCTCCTTAACCGACATTTATCCTTCCCCACCATTGCTCCCATCGCCATCCTCATCGCGACCCCGCGGGTCCCACGTTGCATTCAACCTCGGCTCTCTGCTGCGGTCGTGACCCCTCCCGCCCGGCCGAAATGAGCCCGATCCCGACAGCGTATGGGGCTGCATCTCGTCGCGCGCTGACGCCGATTCACTGAGTCTCAATGAGCATATTAAGAAGGCGCATTCTCTCTCAGCCCGTCAGCTGGACTTATTGGTAATGTTGCGGCCTGCGATCCACACACCTTTGGAGCTATTTACAATTATGCCTCCTGCGTTGCTGATAGCAGGGGGTAGCAGCTGTCTATCATCATGATAGTAATCACTGGACATGGTCGATCCACTGTAAGCAGATGGAGATGTGAGGGTTGTTGCGGTGTCAGCCCGGATGTTGAAAGGGGACAGCCAGCCACTGACTGTACCGCGCGTGTGTGTGTGCGTGTGAATCACTGACAGCCGTTTGAATAAAAGACACGTGTTGATGAATAGGATGACGAATAAATTCGCTTGAGACTACGAAGGGAAGTTGTATTCACTGTATATTGAACTTCTTTCACGCCGTACGTAGCCAGCCGTGCTCATCGGAGGTTGCGGGGGGGGGGAATAACAAATGGAAGAAACACAAAAAGGCAGCTCCAAAGGAATTCGTTTTCAACCGAGATTTAAAGGTACACAGTTCCAGTGGCTTCCTAATTTCGGAAGGAAGAGTGTTCCAGACAGCGCAAGACGTGGCCACCACCCGTCTCTTACGAAGTCGACCACAGCAGGAGGTGTCGGTTGCGATGGTCTTGTACGATCGTACCGAGCCGTCGGCCCAAATAAACACTGGAGGGATAGACGTTATCCCTATGGACCGCACAGCCTCCACCCAAATGTAATTACTGAGCCTTACCTGGTCGCTACGGCCCAGGTGGACCTGTAATCCGGCGCTGCGCGGTGGATCGCACGCAAACTCTACTGCGAACACCCCCTTCCCGTGCGTGGCGTCGAGGAGACGCTGTTCGATGGCAGTTGCAGCAAAACAAATGTGAACCTCCAGCTGCTCCGTCTCCCGAGTGTTTCCCCCCCCCACCCCACCTCCTTTGCCGGTTTCCTACAACCTGTGAAGGATGGTCTTGAGTTGGCCAATAACACATTCCGCGCTTTCCAGGGGAGCGCAGAGCTGGGGGCAAATTATTGGCGCCGAACTCTTCGCTCGAACTGCGACCTTCTCGCTCGTCCGAGGTGCCTCCTCGAGCATCTGAGACGTTCTTTCTCTGTGAGAGCGAGGGAATGCCGCGCTGTAGGTCATAGTTCACCCGCATTGGCTGATGATGGGACGCCGAATGCCGAAACCGGTCCTTTGCCATATACACGTCTGGGCGGTTTCGCCAGCATTGGATCAAGCAAAGCCTGAGTGCGCTGCTGATGAGACACTCAAGGCCGAAGCTGGCCCAGAGTTTAGCAGTTGATGCCGCTGGGGTTATGCCCTCGCAGAAGGCCACGTCGCGGCTGACGGGATGTGTGAAGAAACACTTCATCGCATGCAGATAGAAGAGAATATCAGAATCGTAATATGCATACTGGAGGAATCCGATGAGCCATGAAGCTCTTGTTCGCAGATGTCCAGCAGGGGGTACGGGGTCAGAACGTTACAACAACAAACAGTACCAAAAAAACAACACGATAGGAATTCCAATGTATAGGAAATGAGAAGGCCCGTTGTCCGAAACGTCGCCGATTGTGTAACGATTGCTGTATCGGCTCCGGGTGCAGTGTTGCTGTTTGACACGGGGCGTGTTGACTTTGGTTGTTGTTGTTGTTGTTTGTACTCCGATGCCAACTTAGTCGGTAACTCGTGGGTAATTGACCTTAATTGAGCGTGCACCATCATGGGTGGTGGATAGGACCCATTCGTCGTCTGTTACTCTGAGCGCGCGTGTGTGCAGGAGTGTGTGAGTGTGTGTGTATGTGTGTGTGTGTATCTGAGTGAGTGTATGTGAGTGAGTGTATGTGAGTGTGTGTATGTGAGTGTGTGTATGTGAGTGAGTGTATGTGAGTGAGTGTATGTGAGTGTATGTGAGTGAGTGTATGTGAGTGTGTGTATGTTAGTGTGTGTATGTGAGTGAGTGTATGAGAGTGAGTGTATGTGAGAGTGTGTATGTTAGTGTGTGTATGTGAGTGAGTGTATGTGAGTGAGTGTATGTGAGTGAGTGTATGTGAGTGTATGTGAGCGAGTGTATGTGAGTGTATGTATGTTAGTGTGTGTATGTGAGTGAGTGTGAGTGAGTGTATGTGAGTGAGTGTATGTGAGTGTGTATATGTTAGTGTGTGTATGTGAGTGAGTGTATGTGTGTATGTGAGTGTATGTGAGTGAGTGTGTGTATGTGAGTGTGTGTATGTGAGTGAGTGTATCTGAGTTTGTGTGACTGCGGGGAGCGGTAGTGTAGCGGTTAGCGCGCCGCGAGTCGAATTCGATTCCCGCTCACGGTGACGATCATCTGAACCGGATTCTCGGTCTCCCCTAGGTCGACTCAGCCTTAAATGTGTTACCGGTGCTTTGTGTAAAGATCATCACTTAAGGGGGGGAGACAAAGACGGCCGGGCGTCGCGGTGCTGACCTGCACCAGCACTTGCCCCCGCCAGTTTGCAAGAGGCTACACGGGGGACCTTTGCCTTTGCGTCGAGCGCGCGCCCTTCACGCGCGCGGCTTCTGCGCGTGCCGCGTTGGGCGAGCGGCGCCGCTGGGGCCGTTCCACGACGAGATTTGGTGCCGGAGGCCCACGTGGCCCTGGGGGGGGTGGGGGCTCTGGGGAGCGGGGTGGGAAGAAGGGGGGGGAAGAAGGGGGGGGGGTGGTGAAGGGACGGCGTCAATTCATCGCCGGCAGGAGCACGGTGCGTGTCCCCGTGCGTGTGTGTGTATCCATGTGTGCGTGTGTGTCCATGTGTGTGTGTGTGTCCCCGTGCGTGTGTGTGTCCATGTGTGTGTGTCCCTGTGTGTGTGTATGCGTGTGTGTGTGTGTGTCCCTGTGTGTGTGTCCATGTGTGTGTGTCCATGTGTGCGTGTGTGTCCACATGTGTGTGTGTGTGTCCATGTGTGTGTGTGTGTCCATGTGTGTGTGTGTCCATGTGTGTGTGTCCATGTGTGCGTGTGTCCATGTGTGTGTGTGTGTCCATGTGTGTGTGTGTATGTGTCCCTTTGTGTGCATGTGTGTGTCCATGTGTGTGTGTGTGTGTGTTCCTGTGCGTGTGTGTCCATGTGTGTGTGTGTGTGTCCATGTGTGTGTGTGTCCATGTGTGTGTGTGTGTCCATGTGTGTGTGTCCCTGTGTGTGTGTGTCCATGTGTGTGTGTCCATGTGTGCGTGTGTGTCCATGTGTGTGTGTGTGTCCATGTGTGTGTGTGTGTATGTGTGTGTGTCTCTTTGTGTGCGTGTGTGTGTCCATGTGTGTTGTGTGTGTGTGTGTTCCTGTGTGTGTGTCTCCGTGTGTGTGTGTGTCCATGAGTGTGTGTGTCCCCGTGTGTGTGTGTGTCCATGGGTGTGTGTGTGTCCCTGTGTGTGTGTGTCCCTGTGTGTGTGTCCATGAGTGTGTGTCCATGATCTAAAACAAAAACTCCCCGTGTCCCCTGCCAACTTCGCTGCTAATGAATGTTTTATTTACTGCGCGGTCAGGAGAGCTAGCTCCTCCTCTTCAGCCGCAGACGGCAGCGCGACCCGAAATCGTTTGGATGGGTGGCTGGGTGGGTGGCTGGGTGGCTGGGTGGGTGGGTGGCTGGGTGGCTGGGTGGTTGACTGAATGATCGGGTGGGTGGGTGGCTGGGTGGGTAGTTGAGTGGGTGGCTGGGTGGTTGATTGAATGATCGGGTGGGTGGCTGGGTGGGTAGTTGAGTGGGTGGCTGGGTGGTTGACTGAATAATCGGGTGGGTGGCTGTGTGGGTAGTTGAGTGGGTGGCTGGGTGGTTGACTGAATGATCGGGTGGGTGGCTGGGTGGGTAGTTGAGTGGGTGGGTGGTTGACTGAATGATCGGGTGGGTGGCTGGGTGGGTAGTTGAGTGGGTGGCTGGTTAGTTGACTGAATGATCGGGTGGGTGGCTGGGTGGGTAGTTGAGTGGGTGGGTGGTTGACTGAATGATCGGGTGGGTGGCTGGTTGGGTAGTTGAGTGGGTGGCTGGTTGGTTGACTGAATGATCGGGTGGATGGCTGGGTGGGTGGCTGGGTGGGTGGCTGGGTGGGTAGTTGACTGGTTGGTTGGTTAGTTGACTGAATGATCGGGTGGGTGGCTGGGTGGGTAGTTGGGTGGGTGGCTGGTTGGTTGACTGAATGATCGGGTGGGTGGCTGGGTGGGTAGTTGAGTGGGTGGCTGGTTGGTTGACTGAATGATCGGGTGGTTGGGCGGGTGGGTGGCTGGGTGGGTGGCTGGGTGGGTAGTTGACTGGCTGGTTGGTTTGTTGACTGAATGATCGGGTGGATGGCTGGGTGGTTAGTTGGGGGGGGTGGCTGGTTGGTTGACTGAATGATCGCGTGGGTGGCTGGGTGGGTAGTTGAGTGGGTGGCTGGGTGGTTGACTGAATAATCGGGTGGGTGGCTGGGTGGGTAGTTGAGTGGGTGGCTGGGTGGTTGACTGAATGATCGGGTGGGTGGCTGGGTGGGTAGTTGAGTGGGTGGGTGGTTGACTGAATGATCGGGTGGGTGGCTGGGTGGGTAGTTGAGTGGGTGGCTGGTTAGTTGACTGAATGATCGGGTGGGTGGCTGGGTGGGTAGTTGAGTGGGTGGGTGGTTGACTGAATGATCGGGTGGGTGGCTGGTTGGGTAGTTGAGTGGGTGGCTGGTTGATTGACTGAATGATCGGGTGGATGGCTGGGTGGGTGGCTGGGTGGGTGGCTGGGTGGGTAGTTGACTGGTTGGTTGGTTAGTTGACTGAATGATCGGGTGGGTGGCTGGGTGGGTAGTTGGGTGGGTGGCTGGTTGGTTGACTGAATGATCGGGTGGGTGGCTGGGTGGGTAGTTGAGTGGGTGGCTGGTTGGTTGACTGAATGATCGGGTGGTTGGGCGGGTGTGTGGCTGGGTGGGTGGCTGGGTGGGTAGTTGACTGGCTGGTTGGTTAGTTGACTGAATGATCGGGTGGATGGCTGGGTGGTTAGTTGGGGGGGTGGCTGGTTGGTTGACTGAATGATCGGGTAGGTGGCTGGGTGGGTAGTTGAGTGGGTGGCTGGTTGGTTGACTGAATGATCGGGTGGGTGGCTGGGTGGGTAGTTGGGTGGGTGGCTGGTTGGTTGACTGAATGATCGGGTGGTTGGGCGGGTGGGTGATTGGTTGGCTGTGTGACTGGACGGCTAGGCGGGTGGTCTTGCTGAGTGGTTGAGTGGTTGGCTGAGGAGTGGGCGTGTGATTGGGCGAGCACGTGGTTGGCCAGGGCGGCGCTGCGACACCCGACCACTGCTGACAGATGGGAGGATTTGACACCAGCAGCAGGCGGGGGGGGGTAGAGGCGCTGGTGGTGGGGGGAGGCATTCACCCCCCACCCACCCAGTCCCAACTCCCTGCCTCCGTGACCACATTAGGGCAAGGATGGCTCTGAACAGCTGAGTGAAGGGATTTGGGGTTAGCTGTCCCCATCCCGAACTCCCTCCCAACCCAACTCAAGCCACCAACCCCCAGCCCGTGAGTGGCTTCAATTGAGCAAGTTCGTCACCCCCCCGTAAATGGACGGATTTAATTCCATTGAAGTTAATTATCTACCACGTACCCCCCACCACCACCACCCACTCCACGGTCTGAGACTTTGCTGCATCCATCCGACCGTGCAGTCGATCCCCGGACCCAGTTCAAGTCCAGGCTCAAGGACAGTGCCGGATTGTCCTAGCAGCACAAGTAGCTACACACGTGTAGAGTAGCTACTACAGGTGTAGTAGCTACTCTACACATGTGTAGTAGCTACTACACATGTAGTAGCTACGGGCCCCGCACTTTCAAGGGCCCCGCGCTAAACGCTTTCAAGCTATCAATTCCCGTTCGGTGATTCTGCACTTGCTCTATTACTATAGTACTATACCGCCTTCAACTTTTAAGAACGACTGGGTGTTTAAAGGTTAGCGATTTGTCGATATTATCAGACTGTATAGCAAATGAAAAAAAAAACCCACACAATTACTTTGCTATGCAAGTTAAAAATGTTTGAGTTTTAAGATTTAGGTGGAATTCATTTATTTAATTCGGGCCCCTATACAACATCATGCTACAGGCCCCACACTCGCTTCATCCGGCACTGGTCAAGAGGCCTTCCCCTCCAGTTCATCCGCCTCTCTCTCTCTCGCTCTCTCTGTGTGTGCGCCAAATAAATAACGCCCATCAAAGACAAAGATCCCCCGTATAGCCTCCTCCATACGACTATTGGGGCAAGTGCTGTTAACCAGGCTCGAGTGGATGGGTCGGTGTGGTCAGGAGCCATCTCTCTTCAGCCGTCTGATGTCGCCCCGGCCGTTGCTGTTCTACAAACCCGCACCGGGCCCTCACTTGAGGCTGAGTCGACCTCGGTTCGCCTCGGGTCCGGTTTGGATGATCGTCGGAGTTGTTGGTGGTCGTGAGCAGGGGTCGCCGGGTTCGTAGCGCAGCGCGCTAACCACTGCACCACCATCACCACCACTGCACCACCACCACCACTGCACCACCACCACTGCACCACCACCACCACTGCACCACCACCACTGCACCACTGCACCACCACCACTGCACCACCACCACTGCACCACCACACTGCACCACCACCACTGCACCACCACCACTGCACCACCACCACTGCACTACCACCACTGCACCACCACTACACCACCACTGCACCACTGCACCACCACCACTGCACCACTACCACCACTGCACTACCACCACTGCACCACCACCACTGCACTACCACCACCACTGCACCACCACTGCACCACCACCACCACTGCACCACCACCACCACTGCACCACCACCACCACTGCACCACCACCACCATCTGGGAGGGCGGCGGGGGGGGGTGACGCAACGGAGGCGACAAATCATCTCCGAGGCCTCGTCATCGTCAGCCATGATCTCTCCGCTGCTGGATGAAGACCTCCCCCACCACACCCCCACCCCGTCGTAGCAACTGCAGCTGTCATTGCCACGAGGTGTAGCAGTTTGCCGGCCTATCCATCACCACCACCATCACCACCAACAACAGCAGCAGCAGCAGCAGCAATCTCGCTCGAGAACAACAACCAAACCATCACCGTCTTCCACTCCTCCATCAGCACCAGCACGTGCAGAGGAATGCGTGGCGTGGAGAGAGAGGGTGGAGTGGCGCTCTCGGCATCACTGCTGATACGGGCAGAGGCATTGACCTCGAGTCGCCGTCACGAGTAGAGAGAGAGAGAGAGGGGGGGAGCTCGAGACGCCAGGAGTCATCACGGGCCGAGTTCCTCGCCACGTTCGGACGTCGAGCGGACGTTACCTTGAGCCGCGCGTCACTGCACCTAACCCAGACGCGCACTGCCCACCCCATCCACAGCAGATGGTTCCGTCTCATCCCAGAGCCTACTTCACATCACCCACCCTGCCACCCACTCACCCATCCGTCCACCCACCCACCCACGTGCTCACCCACTGACTGGCCCACTCACTCAGCCACCTACCCACACACCCACCCACCCACTCACCCACCAACACACCCACTCATCCACCCACTCACCCACACACTCACCCACCCACACACCCACCCACTCACCCACCCACACACCCACTCACCCACCCACCAACACACCCACACACTCACCCACCAACACACCCACACACTCACCCACTCACCCACCAACACACCCACCCACTCACCCACCCACTCACCCACCAACACACCAACACCCCCACACACTCACCCACAACACACCCACACACCCACCCACCAACACACCCACCCACTCACCAACACACCCACCCACTCAACCACCCACCAACACACCCACCCACCAACACACCCACCCACCCACTCACCCACCCACTACCTCAACGCAACCGTCGCAGCGCGGATGAGAAAAGCGGCATTGGCGAAACCCCAAAGGCAGCGGCGTTTTGCCGACTATGCGCGCGTGCGATGCCACAGCCCCAGGGATCACCCCCCCCCCCCACTGATCCCCTGTGGGGGAGGGGGGGTAGGAGGGGAGGGGGGCATCGACGTGCGGCCTCAGCGACGACTCCGCGATCCCCGCCCCACGGAGTGTCACGTGGTGGACGCTGCGCCCACACGGAGTGTCACGTGGTGGACGCTGCGCCCCACGGAGTGTCACGTGGTGGACGCTGCGCCCACACGGAGTGTCACGTGGTGGACGCTGCGCCCACACGGAGTGTCACGTGGTGGACGCTGCGCCCACACGGAGTGTCACGTGGTGGACGCTGCGCCCACACGGAGTGTCACGTGGTGGACGCAGCGCCCACACGGAGTGTCACGTGGTGGACGCAGCGCCCCACACGGAGTGTCACGTGGTGGACGCTGCGCCCACACGGAGTGTCACGTGGTGGACGCTGCGCCCACACGGAGTGTCACGTGGTGGACGCTGCGCCCACACGGAGTGTCACGTGATGGGGGGGGAGGTTTGTTGTTGTTGTCGGGTCAGATCGCGTAAAATAACAAACAAAATGCTGCGTCGTTAAACCCTTCACCACCCGACGCAGCTAAGTAGTAAAGGTGTTTCTTTGTGTTGTTGGGTCAGATCGCGTCAATATAAATGCGTCAATCTTGATTTGAAGCTTTCGTGACTGCAGGAATCCATGCTCTTTGGTTTATTTCGCTAAAGTCACGTGGTGGGTATAAAAGAAACCCTCCACCACCCGACACAGCCGATCGCTGAAGGTTTGCCACGACAACAGAACGCTCACAATTGTCATCGTCGTCATGGGCTTGACTCGTCACGCATTGCCACGTTGTGCCAGAGGCCATCCGAGGTGTTGTGCTGGTGCGTTGTGCCGCATGCCCGATATCCCCATCGAAGTCGCTGTATTTTGTGTCGATTGCCAATTACTTCTTTGCTGTTCACCGCTACTTCGGTGGCTAGGAGATGTTAACCACCTCGCCTGATGTACAGGGAGGCCCGTGGGTTCGATCCTGACCCTGACGATGCCTGCTGCTGGTTATTTGGAGTTTGCGGTGTCTCTCTCTCTCTCCCCCCGTAGTCGTGTGGAATTTTATCCGTGTCCCCCGGTTTTTCCCTCCACATTTAGAAACTTGTGAAGGTGAGACTCCCTGTCCTGGTCTCTCTCTCTCTGTCTCTCGAGTTCTCACCCTCGTCACGCACAATAAAGTTTGAAATGTGAACTCGCTCACCAACTTACTCACCGACTTACTCATCCGCTCACTCAACTCTACCCACTCATTCACCCACTCACTCGTTAATTTAACACTCACCCACTCACTCACCCGGCTTACTCGTGCGAATAAGACTCACCCCCCCCCCCCATCTCTCTCCTCCCTGTGCGTGTCTCGCCTGGTTACACAAAACTCAACTTGAACGTTGCAAGTCGGGAGCCCCCCCTAAGGTCCCCCGCCCCAACCGCTCGCCGCTGGTTTTGTTCCACGCAGCGGCGCGCGGTCTGCAGTGGTGGGGTGCTCGGAGGGGGGGGGAGGGGTGCCGACAGGGGGGGGTTGCGACGGACGTCTCCGTCGTTCTCATCGCGGCGAGCGTGGCGATTTAAATTGCGCGGGCTCTCCGGTTCGTCCTCGGGGCGAGGTGGCCGACGATTCGACGAAGCCGCCGCAGTCCGCACATGGGTTTAAGACGACGAGGGAAACATTCACGTGCGGTGGGGTAAAATGTGGGTAACTCCCACCTCTTTGTTTCATCATCATCATCATCGTCGTCCCTCCCGGGCGGGGGTGGATAAAATATGTACCAAGTTGCGTCGAAATTCGATGTAGTTGCTCGCCGCCTGCCGTAAAGGACGCGTGGAAGTGTCCACCACGGGGGGCGGTGGGGGCTGTTCAACGGGGCGATTAGCGTCGATTTATTATTTCGGTGTTCATTTGAGGAGGGGGAGGGAGGGTGGAGGTGGGGGGGGGTCAGGGAGCTGTGGAGTGGGGGGGAGTGGTGGGGGGGTGCGTTTTGAGTCCACGTGGCGAAGACGAGGCCGGAGGAGCATGGAGGAGATGGAACTGGAATGCCTTGCTGGCGCTGGTAAAATGGAACCAAATCAACATTTCAACGGCTTTGGTCCCCTTCAACCAGCTCTAGATAAGCATTATGTACTCCGCGTGTACCACTGCAGACGAGGAGGAGGAGGAGGCCCGGGAGAGGCCGCTGCCTCATGGGTGACGGTGACCGAGAAACGAGGACACGAGGGGAATGATGATGACGATGTCGTTGATGATGATGATGATGACGATGTCGCTGTTGCCGTTGATGATGATGATGACGATGTCGCTGTTGCCAGTTAAAAGGGTAAAACCTATTCCTATGTCTTGTTACTGGCAAAGGAGGTCTCATAATGTAAATGCTCACCCCGAGCCCTCAATACTCCATGATGGTGCGCTGTTTTTGAGTTGTACGCCTTTTGGCGTCTTCTGGTCCAACACCAATGGAGACTAGGCTCTAAGAAAAGCCGTCTCGGGTGTGGACCAATCAAATTCAAGGACAGTGCATATTATTATCAGAGTTGTCTCTTTTGTTTGCATTTTGACTGCTTGTGTTGTGGTTATTGCAAACATGATGTCGTTGATGATGATGACGATGTCGCTGTTGTCGTTGATGATGATGACGATGTCGCTGTTGTCGTTGATGATGATGACGATGTCGCTGTTGTCGTCGATGACGATGATGATGACGATGTCGCTGTTGTTGATGATGATGACGATGTTGATGATGATGACGATGTCGCTGTTGTCGTCGATGACGATGATGATGACGATGTCGCTGTTGTCGTCGATGACGATGTTGATGATGTCGTTGATGATGATGACGATGTCGCTGTTGTTGATGATGATGACGATGTTGATGATGATGACGATGTCGCTGTTGTCGTCGATGACGATGATGATGACGATGTCGCTGTTGTCGTCGATGACGATGATGATGATGTTGTTGATGATGATGATGACGATGTCGCTGTTGCCGTTGATGATGATGATGACGATGTCGCTGTTGCCGTTGATGATGATGAAGATGATGTCGTTGATGATGATGATGATGACGATGTCGCTGTTGCCATTGATGATGATGATAACGATGTCGCTGTTGTTGATGATGATGATGACGATGTCGTTGATGATGAAGATGATGACGATGTCGCTGTTGTCGTCGATGACGATGATGATGACGATGTCGCTGACTATACGTGATGGTCACCACGGGCCCAGAGGGTGGGGGTAGAGGTTGGCCACGTACGGTGCGGCTGAAGTTCAACGTACATACATTTACATACAGAGGAGGACACCTGGGAATTAATGATGATAATGATGTATCTCATTAGACCTCCTTTGCCAGTACCAAAATATAATAATAGGGTTTTCCCCTTGTCTCTGGCAACAAAACTGAAACCTTTTTTTACAAGGATTCATGTTACTGCATTAACCACAATACCTGCTGTCAAAATGCAAACAAAAAACATACTATGATAATATATGCATTGTCTTTGAAACTGAAAGCCGTCCCTTGGTGTGGACCAATACGTTTCAAGGGCCATGCATATATGATCATAGTATGTTTTTTGCTTGCATTTCGACTGCAGGTATTGCGGTTAATGCAGTAACATGAATCCTCGTAACAAAAAAAAGGTTTCGCTTTTGTAACCAGAAAAAAGGAGAAAAACCCTATTATTATAATGATGTAGCTGATGTTGCTGATGATGATGATGACGATCATTACAAAGCTCCCTCCCTCTCCCCACCCACAGCTCCCTCCCTCCAAGGCTGTCCCCTTCTCTCCCTGCACCCACTAACCACACGGCGGGTGAATAGTCAAGGTGACACAGGCACGTGAGCGAGTTCGACCGCTTGCATCGAGCACTGCGTCGCTCCGGTTCGGGATGTGCTGCGTTGCTTGACGGAACTTTTTGACGGCGTTTGAGGCAGGAAAATGAGGGCTTCGTTCCAACAAACACGTTGATGGTGGTGCTGCTGGTGCTGCTGCAGCGGTTCTCGATCCGTGGAGGGTTCAGCGGCGATTAAAAAGTTGAGCGCATTTGTTTTCTTGTGTCTGACAATTTTGTGGGGGGGGGGGGGAGCAGGGGGGGGAATAATGAATTTGCCAAAAGTCACGACCGTACCATGAAAGGCCCCTTCGTCCGGTGTGATTTTTAAACACGATCATAATACTCGGACACTAAAACACAACAACACTAAAACACAACAACACTAAAACACAACTCTAAAACACAACAACACTAATACACATCAACAACACTAAAACACAACAACACTAAAACACAACAACAACACTAAAACACAACAACAACACTAAAACACAACACTAAAACACAACAACACTAAAACACAACAACACTAAAACACAACAATACTAAAACAACAACACTAAAACAACAACACTAAAACAACACTAAAACAACAACACTAAAACAAAACAACACTAAAACACAACAACAACACTAAAACACAACAACACTAAAACACAACAATACTAAAACAACAACACTAAAACACAACAACACTAAAACAACACTAAAATAACAACACTAAAGCACAACAACACTAAAACACAACAACAACACTAAAACACAACAACACTAAAACACAACAACAACACTAAAACACAACAACAACACTAAAACAACACTAAAACAACAACACTAAAACACAACAACACTAAAACACAACAACAACACTAAAACACAACAACAACACTAAAACACAACAACAACAAACAACACTAAAACACAACAACAACAACACTAAAACACAACAACACTAAAACACAACAACACTAAAACACAACAACAACAACAAACAACACTAAAACACAACAACGACAACACTAAAACACAACAACACTAAAACACAACAACACTAAAACACAACAATACTAAAACAACAACACTAAAACAACAACACTAAAACAACACTAAAACAACAACACTAAAACACAACAACACTAAAACACAACAACAACACTAAAACACAACAACACTAAAACACAACAATACTAAAACAACAACACTAAAACACAACAACACTAAAACAACAACACTTAAACACAACAACACTAAAACACAACAACAACACTAAAACATAACAACACTAAAACACAACAACACTAAAACACAACAACACTAAAACAACACTAAAACAACAACACTAAAACACAACAACAACACTAAAACACAACAACAACACTAAAACACAACAACACTAAAACACAACAACAACACTAAAACACAGCAACAACACTAAAACACAACAACACAAAAACACAACAACAACACTAAAACACAACACTAAAACACAACAACACTAAAACACAACAACACTACAACACAACAACAACACTAAAACACAACAACACTAGAACACAACAACAACACTAAAACACAACAACACTAGAACACAACAACACTAAAACACAACAACACTAAAACACAACAACACTAAAACACAACAACAACACTAAAACACAACAACACTAAAACACAGCTACACTAAAACACAACAACAACACTAAAACAACACTAAAACACAACAACACTAAAACAACACTAAAACAACAACACTAAAACACAACAACACTAAAACACAACAACAACACTAAAACACAACAACAACACTAAAACACAGCAACAACACTAAAACACAACAACACTAAAACACAACAACTACACTAAAACACAACACTAAAACACAACAACACTAAAACACAACAACACTACAACACAACAACAACACTAAAACACAACAACACTAGAACACAACAACAACACTAAAACACAACAACACTAGAACACAACAACACTAAAACACAACAACACTAAAACACAACAACAACACTAAAACACAGCAACAACACTAAAACACAACAACACTAAAACACAACAACAACACTAAAACACAACACTAAAACACAACAACACTAAAACACAACAACAACACTACAACACAACAACAACACTAAAACACAACAACACTAAAACACAACAACAACACTAAAACACAACACTAAACACAACAACACTAAAACACAACAACAACACTAAAACACAACACTAAAACACAACAACACTAAAACACAACAACACTACAACACAACAACAACACTAAAACACAACAACACTAGAACACAACAACAACACTAAAACACAACAACACTAGAACACAACAACACTACAACACAACAACACTAAAACACAACAACACTAGAACACAACAACAACACTAAAACACAACAACAACACTAAAACACAACAACACTAAAACACAACAACACTAAAACGCAACAACACTAAAACACAACAACAACACTAAAACAACACTAAAACACAACAACACTAAAACACAACAACACTAAAACACAACAAAACTAAAACACAACAACAACACTAAAACACAACAACACTAAAACACAACAACAACACTACAACACAACAACACTAGAACACAACAACACTAAAACACAACAACAACACTAAAACACAACAACACTAGAACACAACAACACTAAAACACAACAACACTAAAACACAACAACAACACTAAAACACAACAACACAACAACAACACTAAAACAACACTAATACACAACAACACTAAAACACAACAACACTAAAACACAACAAAACTAAAACACAACAACACTAAAACACAACAACACTAAAACACAACAACACTAAAACACAACACTAAAACACAACAACACTAAACACAACAAAACTAAACACACAACAACACTAAAACACAACAACAACACTAAAACAACACAAAAACAACACTAATACAAAACAACACTAAAACACAACAACACTAAAACACAACAACAACACTAAAACACAACAACACTAAAACACAACAACAACACTAAAACACTACAACACTAAAACAACAAAACTAAAACACAACAACAACAACAACAACAAACAACACTAAAACACAACAACACCAAAACACAACAACAACAAACAACACTAAAACACAACAACAACACTAAAACACAACAACACTAAAACACAACAACACTAAAACACAACAACAACAACAACAAACAACACTAAAACACAACAACGACAACACTAAACCACAACAACACTAAAACACAACACTAAAACACAACAACAACACTAAACCACAACAACAACAACAACACTAAAACACAACAAAACTAAAACACAACAACACTAAAACAGAACTCTAAAACACAACAACACTAAAACACAACAACACTAAAACACAACAACACTAAAACACAACAACACTAAAACACAACAACAACACTAAAACACAACAAAACTAAAACACAACAACAACACTAAAACACAACAACACTAAAACAACACTAAAACAACACTAATACACAACAACACTAAAACACAACAACACTAAAACACAACAAAACTAAAACACAACAACAACACTAAAACACAACAACACTAAAACACTAAAACACAACAACACTAAAACACAACAACAACACTAAAACACAACAACACTAGAACACAACAACAACACTAAAACACAACAACACTAAAACAACACTAAAACAACACTAATACACAACAACACTAAAACACAACAACAACACTAAAACACAACAACAACACTAAAACACAACAACACTAATACACAACAACACTAAAACACAACAACAACACTAAAACACAACAACACTAATACACAACAACACTAAAACACAACAACAACACTAAAACACAACAACAACACTAAAACACAACAACAACACTAAAACACAACAAAACTAAAACACAACAACAACACTAAAACACAACAACACTAAAACACAACAACACTAAAACACAACAACAACACTAAAACACAACTCTAAAACACAACAACACTAAAACATCAACAACACTAAAACACAACAACACTAAAACACAACAACAACAACACTAAAACACAACAACACTAAAACACAACAACAACACTAAAACACAACAACACTAAAACACAACAACACTAAAACACAACAACACTAAAACACAACAACACTAAAACACAACAACACTAAAACACAACAACAACACTAAAACAACACTAAAACACAACAACACTAAAACACAACAACACTAAAACACAACAACAACACTAAAACACAACAACACTAAAACACAACAACAACACTACAACACAACAACACTAGAACACAACAACACTAAAACATAACAACAACACTAAAACACAACAACACTAAAACACAACAACACTAGAACACAACAACACTAAAACACAACAACAACACTAAAACACAACAACACAACAACAACAACAACACTAAAACAACACTAATACACAACAACACTAAAACACAACAACACTAAAACACAACAAAACTTAATCACAACAACACTAAAACACAACAGCACTAAAACACAACAACAACAACAACAAACAACACTAAAACACAACAACAACAACAACACTAAAACACAACAACAACACTAAAACACAACAACACTAAAACACAACAACAACAAACAACACTAAAACACAACAACAACAACAACACTAAAACACAACAACACTAAAACACAACACTAAAACACAACAACAACACTAAACCACAACAACAACACTAAAACACAACAAAACTAAAACACAACACTAAAACACAACACTAAAACACAACAACACTAAAACACAACAACACTAAAACACAACAACACTAAAACACAACAACACTAAAACACAACAAAACTAAAACACAACAACAACACTAAAACACAACAACACTAAAACAACACTAATACACAACAACACTAAAACACAACAACACTAAAACACAACAAAACTAAAACACAACAACAACAACACTAAAACACAACAACACTAAAACACAACAACACTAAAACACAACAACACTAAAACACAACAACAACACTAAAACACAACAACACTAGAACACAACAACAACACTAAAACAACACTAAAACAACACTAATACACAACAACACTAAAACACAACAACACTAAAACACAACAACACTAAAACACAACAACACTAATACACAACAACACTAAAACACAACAACAACACTAAAACACAACAACACTAATACACAACAACACTAAAACACAACAACACTAAAACACAACAACAACACTAAAACACAACAACAACACTAAAACACAACAAAACTAAAACACAACAACAACACTAAAACACAACAACACTAAAACACAACAACACTAAAACAAAACAACAACACTAAAACACAACTCTAAAACACAACAACACTAAAACATCAACAACACTAAAACACAACAACACTAAAACACAACAACAACACTAAAACACAACAACACTAAAACACAACAACAACACTAAAACACAACAACACTAAAACACAACAACACTAAAACACAACAACAACAACACTAAAACAAAACACTAAAACACAACAACAACACTAAAACACAACCACACTAAAACACAACAACACTAAAACACAACAACACTAAAACACAACACTAAAACACAACAACACTAAAACACAACAACAACACTAAAACACAACAACAACACTAAAACACAACAACACTAAAACACAACAACACCGAGCAGCTCTAAAGACACGAGTTTGTCAATCTAGATGATGATGATTATTATTTCAAAGCGCCATGGCTCCCAGAGGCTTCCTAACATGGAAAGAACGTTCCAGACGGCCGCAGAAGCGAACCTTGAAAGCGCCGCGCGATGCAGCCGGGACCACCTTCTCAGTCCGATGGCGAGCCGAACGCGGCTGCTGCGACGATGACCAGCCGAGTTCGCGTGATGGTGTTTTTAATGCTGCTTTAAGAGATGATGATGATGATATTAAATATATACACAATTACCAGCCAATTGTACCCCTCCTGTTGAACTCGATCTGTTCCGTCTGTATGGGAGCGAGAGAGAGAGAGAGAGTATCCACGTGCACACGTGTGGTTGACTCCACGTGCACTCTGGATCCCTCCCCCACCCCACCCCACGTGCACAAACGCCTGTCATTTATTGGGCCAATAACGCCTTCATATATAGAGGACCGCAGAACGTGGGCAATTGTCGGTGGCGCTGGTGCCGCCCTTCCGCTCCACATCTGTGGTTCCTCCTACTGGCGCCTCAGAGTCGTCCTCTCTCTCTCTCTGAGTCGTCCTCTCTCTCTGAGTCGTCCTCTCTCTCTCTGAGTCGTCCTCTCTATCTGAGTCGTCCTCTCTCTCTGAGTCGTCCTCTCTCTCTGAGTCGTCCTCTCTCTCTCTGAGTCGTCCTCTCTCTCTGAGTCTTCCTCTCTCTCTGAGTCGTCCTCTCTCTCTGAGTCGTCCTCTCTCTCTCTGAGTCGTCCTCTCTCTCTCTCTGAGTCGTCCTCTCTCTCTGAGTCGTCCTCTCTCTCTGAGTCGTCCTCTCTCTCTGAGTCGTCCTCTCTCTCTGAGTCGTCCTCTCTCTCTCTGAGTCGTCCTGTCTCTCTCTGAGTCGTCCTCTCTCTCTCTGAGTCGTCCTCTCTCTCTCTGAGTCGTCCTCTCTCTCTGAGTCGTCCTCTCTCTCTGAGTCGTCCTCTCTCTCTGAGTCGTCCTCTCTCTCTCTGAGTCGTCCTCTCTCTCTCTCTCTGAGTCGTCCTCTCTCTCTGAGTCGTCTTCTCTCTCTTTGAGTCGTCCTCTCTCTCTCTGAATCGTCCTCTCTCTCTCTGAGTCGTCCTCTCTCTCTCTCTGAGTCGTCCCCTGTCTCTCTGAGTCGTCCTCTCTCTCTCTGAGTCGTCCTCTCTCTCTCTGAGTCGTCCTCTCTCTCTCTGAGTCGTCCTCTCTCTCTGAGTCGTCCTCTCTCTCTGAGTCGTCCTCTCTCTCTCTCTGAGTCGTCCTCTCTCTGAGTCGTCCTCTCTCTCTCAGTCGTCCTCTCTCTCTCTGAGTCGTCCTCTCTCTCTGAGTCGTCCTCTCTCTCTGAGTCGTCCTCTCTCTCTGAGTCGTCCTCTCTCTCTCTGAGTCGTCCTCTCTCTCTCTGAGTCGTCCTCTCTCTCTGAGTCGTCCTCTCTCTCTCTGAGTCGTCCTCTCTCTCTGAGTCGTCCTCTCTCTCTGAGTCGTCCTCTCTCTAAGTCGTTCCCTCTCTCTCTGAGTCGTCCCCTCTCTCTTACCCTCTCTCTCTGAGTCGTCCTCTATAAGTCGTCCCCTCTCTCTGAGTCGTCCTCTCTCACACTCTCTCTAAGTCGTCCCCTCTCTTTCTGAGTCGTCCTCTCACACACTCTCTGAGTCGTCCTCTCTCTCTCTGAGTCGTCCTCTCTCTCTCTGAGTCGTCCTCTCTCTCTGAGTCGTCCTCTCTCTCTCTGAGTCGTCCTCTCTCTGAGTCGTCCCCTCTCTCTTACCCTCTCTCTCTGAGTCGTCCTCTATAAGTCGTCCCCTCTCTCTGAGTCGTCCTCTCTCACACTCTCTCTAAGTCGTCCCCTCTCTCTCTCTCTGAGTTGTCCTCTCACACACTCTCTGAGTCGTCCTCTCTCTCTCTCTGAGTCGTCCTCTCTCTCTCTGAGTCGTCCTCTCTCTCTGAGTCGTCCTCTCTCTCTCTGAGTCGTCCTCTCTCTCTGAGTCGTCCTCTCTCTCTGAGTCGTCCTCTCTCTCTCTGAGTCGTCCTCTCTCTCTGAGTCGTCCTCTCTCTCTCTGAGTCGTCCTCTCTCTCTGAGTCGTCCTCTCTCTCTGAGTCGTCCTCTCTCTAAATCGTTCCCTCTCTCTCTGAGTCGTCCCCTCTCTCTTACCCTCTCTCTCTGAGTCGTCCTCTATAAGTCGTCCCCTCTCTCTGAGTCGTTCTCTCTCACACTCTCTCTAAGTCGTCCCCTCTCTCTTTCTGAGTCGTCCTCTCACACACTCTCTGAGTCGTCCTCTCTCTCTGAGTCGTCCTCTCTCTCTCTGAGTCGTCCTCTCTCTCTGAGTCGTCCTCTCTCTCTGAGTCGTCCTCTCTCTAAGTCGTCCCCTCTCTCTCTGAGTCGTCCCCTCTCTCTTACCCTCTCTCTCTGAGTCGTCCTCTATAAGTCGTCCCCTCTCTCTGAGTCGTCCTCTCTCACACTCTCTCTAAGTCGTCCCCTCTCTCTCTCTGAGTCGTCCTCTCACACACTCTCTGAGTCGTCCTCTCTCTCTCTGAGTCGTCCCCTCTCTCTCTCTCTCTGAGTCGTTCCCTCTCTCTCTCTAAGTCGTCCTCTCTCTCACTGAGTCGTCCTCTCTCTCTCTCTCTGAGTCGTCCCCTCTCTCTGAGTCGTTCCCTCTCTCTCTCTCTCTCTAAGTCGTCCTCTCTCTCTGAGTCGTCCACTGCCCCTCCCTCCGAGCGGTGAGCGAGGGGCGCTGTGCGCAGCTTTGCCGTCGATATCGAAGCATCGACTGATCCGTCTCCGATGAGCGAGGGCCGTGGAGTTGCTCTGCGGCTCTGATCGCACCTCAAATGTTCGCAGGGGGCCCACGGACAGCACTGGGGTGTCACTCGCATTCAGTAGAAATGGGGGTGAGGTTTTTTTTAATTCATTTATTTTCGTTGTCGGTGGGATCGGACGGCGTAAGTAAATTGTGTGTGCCGTTGACAGCCCTCCTCCACCCGACATGCATTCGTGATGAAATCGTGGTGGTGAAGTCACGTGCCACACATGCCCTGCGACACGCGTTGCAAATGCATGCACGCTCTTCGGTGGACAGGGGTTGTCCCTCCACGGCACCCGCGTGGAAGTGTAACCAGTGGATGGCGGTGATCTGAACCGGCTGTGGGTCGCCCGGCCCTCGATGTTTAAGCGTCGCCACGCGCCCCTTTCCTCGTGTGCGCTGTTGCGGCCTTCACGTGTGCTCGCTAGCAGCACTTGCCCCAAAAAAGTATGTTGAGGCTCTGTAAGGGAGGGGAGGGTTAGGGTTGTCTTTATCTTTGTGTGTGTGTGTGTGGATGTGTGTTCCGGCATCGGCGCATCCACACAACATCATGGATGCACGCCGGGTTCAAGCAAGAACATCTGCTGGACTACATAGTGGACGGAACAGCGAATGTTGGCCCATGTCCTTGACACGGGGATCTATCGTGGAGCTGATCTGGCCCACTGGCCATTGGCCTGTCATCTGTAAGATGCGCCTGCCATTCTTCCACTCCGGTGGTGGGTGTTACACCCAGGGCCCCATTGAAACCCGCACTGGCCTGGTCTCAGCTGGCTGATAAAAGTTGCAAGCGCGAATTTCATCATCGCTTGGAGCCAAGGTTGGCATCGTCCCCCACTCCTCCTGATGCCGAGGTGAAACGGGCGAGGTTTAGGACTGTGGCCCATGCAGCTGGGTAGATGGCTGGTTGGGTGGTTGGGTGGTTGGTTAGCTGGTTGGGTGGGTAGGTGGATGAGTGGCTGGGTGGCTGGTTGAGTCGGTGGTTGAGTGGATGGGAAGTAGGGTCGTTGAGCGAGTGGATGGCTGGGTGAGTAAGTGGCTAGGTGGCTGGGTGGCTGGGTGGATGGCTGGTTGGGTCGCTGATTGGCTGGGCGAGTGGATGGCTGGGCGAGTGGATGGCTGGGTGAGTGGTTGGCTAGATGGGTGAGTGGCTGGGTGGATGCCTGGTTGGGTCGCTGGTTGGCTGGGTGAGTGGATGGTTGGGTGAGTGAATGGCTGAGTGAGTGACTCGGTGGCTGGGTGGGTGAGTGACTGGGTGCATGGCTGGGTGAGTGAGTGAGTGGCTGGCTGAGTGAGTGACTGGGTTTCTGGGTAGGTGAGTGACTGGGTGGGTGAGTGGCTGGGTGAATGGCTGGCTGGCTGGCTGGGTGAGTGAGTGGCTGGCTGAGTGAGTGAGTGAGTGGCTGGCTGAGTGAGTGACTGGGTGGCTGGGTGAGTGACTGGGTGGCTGAGTGACTGGTGCATGGCTGGATGACTGGCTGGATGGGTACCTGGGCAGGAAATCGATGCGCGCTAAAATGATTTGTCATCCTCGCATGCGGGAGGGGAGGGGTAGCGAGATCTGATATCCCGCACGCGGAAAAGCAGCGATGGCCAAGAGCATCTCACGGGCGATACGCGAGACGCGGGCGCAGCTTCCTCCTATCCGCCGATCCCCTCTCGTTCACAACAAACTCAACACGCCCGTCAATACCACGCTCCCTCCACGTGTGCGTCCGTGCCGCCACGTTGGGGCACGTGCTCGCCAACAGCACTTGCCTACGGCAGTCTGTTAAAGGCTGTGCGGAGGATCGTTGTCTTTGTAGGCCTTGAAGGGGCAACAATGATATGCTGTATAATAATTCGACGTTTCGGACAAGGGCCCTTCTTCATAGCACGTATCTTCGTTGTTACGCGCGTTAAGGGAGCGAGAGAGCGAGAGGGTGAGCGAGAGAGAGAGAGCGAAATGGAGTAGGACGAGAGGGGGGTAGAGAGAGAGGGAAGGGGTAAAGAGAGCAGGAAAAAAGAAAAAATATATTTTGTTGTTGGGTCTTTCATTTAAAATGATGAACGGAGCAAAGTGCCGACTACACCGAGCATCTTCTTGTTTCCTCTGATCGAAAAAAAAGAGAGTGTGGAGGAGAGAGGGAGAGTGTGGAGGAGAGAGGGAGAGAGAGAGAGTGTGGAGGAGAGAGAGAGAGAGTGTGGAGGAGAGAGGGAGAGAGAGAGAGTGTGGAGGAGAGAGAGAGAGAGAGTGTGGAGGAGAGAGGCTTATCTCTCTGATCGATGATCTCTGATCGGAGAACTTCACCTCGAGCCATCCCGGGCGGGATGCGCGATCGCACCAACGATTTTTGGATCTCTTTCACCCAGAGGGGGCGGGGGGCTGGGGGCTGGGCGGGGGGGGGGGTCAATGCTGATGTGTGTCCGTTCGTCTGTATGTGAGTCCGTTTGTGTGTGTGTGAGTCCGTCTGTGTGTGTGTGTGAGTCCGTCTGTGTGTGAGTCCGTCTGGTACAGATATAATGGGAGGCTGATCGATGCGCAGGTGCGGTCAAGGGATGGCTCCCTATTGCTCAACCACGTTATGTATGCCGATGATCTGGTAATTGCTGCTCACTCAGAGGAGTAGTTGGAGACGCTGCTACTGAGACTGGAGCTTGCCACTAAGAGGTGGGGCCTTACCATCAGCCCCACCAAAACTAAGCACCTGCCTGGGTATTTTGTACCATCGGACACTCCACCCCCACAACTCCAAATTGGTGATGGGGTAGTTGTGGAGAGAGTGGCGAGTTTCCCATACCTGGGCAGTGTGCTCATGACCGGCTCCGGTTTAACAGCAGAGGTCTCACTCCGAATCAGTCGAGCGGCAATATCTTTTCACCGGTTGCGTAACGCTGTGTGGAAGCTACCTGGTCTGTCGCTCCGCACTAAGCTTCAGGTCTTCTCAGCCACGGTCATTCCCTCCCTTCTCTACGCTTGCGAAACGTGGACCCCCCTAATGGAACATCTTCGCCGGTTAGAAACATTTAGGCTGGCCTGTCTACGATCCATCCTGGGTTTAACCAGACTGGATTGTGTGAGGAGCTCACAAATCCTTGAAAGATCTGGGCAAGGTCCCATCGGTGAGCTCCTCCGGCGGGCAAGGCTGCGATGGCTGGGTCATGTAGCCCGCATGCTCAGCCAACGCATGCCGAAACAGCTTTTGTTCGGCCGGATTGAGGGGGCTAAGCGGGCGCGGCACGGGCTAGAGAAGAGATGGAGTGATGTGGTACAGGAGGACGTGGAGCTGAGTGGACTTGCCGATGACTGGTACCAGCGGTGTCAAGATCGACCTCTGTGGAGGAGGCTCGTGAAGGATGCTTCTGGGCAGTTGGACGTAGTCGCCCTCCAACAACAACGGAGGGCGGAGGAGCGACGCTCACAACAACGAGCGGAGCGTCGGGTGGCTAAAGCACAGCAGGTTGGCACAGTAGGGGGCACAGGTGGTGCATCAGCCAGTCATCTCAGTCGACCCGTGGCACCTGGGTCTGCCCCGTGACCTCCTGCCAGCGGGCGTTCGACACTTCACGTGGCCTCAGGGTGCACATAGCCTGGCACAAGCGTCGTGGTGACGTCACCGCCACTTAGTGGCGAATGGCGGTTGTTGTTGTTGTGTGAGTGTATGTGTGTGTATGAGTGTGTATGAGTGTGTGTGTATGTGTGTATGTGTGTGTGTATGTGTGTGTGTATGAGTGTCTGTATGTATGAGTGTGTGTGTATGAGTGTGTGTGTATGTGCGTGTGTGTGTATGAGTGTGTGTGTATGAGTGTGTGTGTATGAGTGTGTGTGTGTATGAGTGTGTATGAGTGTGTGTGTGTATGTATGAGTGTGTGTGTATGTATGAGTGTGTGTGTATGTGTGTGTGTATGTGTGTATGTATGAGTGTGTGTGTATGTGTGTGTGTGTGTATGCGTGTGTATGTGAGTGTGTGTATGTGATTGTGTGTGTGTATGAGTGTGTGTGTATGAGTGTGTATGAGTGTGTGTGTGTATGTATGAGTGTGTGTGTATGTATGAGTGTGTGTATGTGTGTGTGTATGTGTGTATGTATGAGTGTGTGTGTGTATGAGTGAGTGTGTGTATGTATGAGTGAGTGTGTGTATGTGTATGAGTGTGTGTGTGTGTATGAGTGTGTGTATGTGTGTGTATGAGTGTGTATGTGTGTGTATGTGTGTGTATGAGTGTGTATGTGTGTGTGTGTATGAGTGAGTGTGTATGTATGAGTGAGTGTGAGTGTGTGTATGTGAGTGTGTATGTGTGTATGTGTTGTATGAGTGTGTATGTGTTGTATGAGTGTGTATGTGTGTGTATGAGTGTGTATGTGTGTGTATGTGTGTGAGTGTGTGTGTATGAGTGAGTGCGGAACATCCTCCTGGGAGGAAAGCATCGGGATGAATGGAAAATATCGGAAAGTGGAGGCAGGACGAGAGACAGAGGAGACGCGGGCGATGAGAGCTCCACCCCAACTGAGCCAACGTCTGGGAGAGCGGGGACGTGGAGCGGGGAGGTGGAGCAGGGAGCGGGGAGGTGGAGCGGGGAGGTGGAGCAGGGAGCGGGGAGCGGGAGCGGGGAGGGGGAGCGTGGAGGGGGAGGTGGAGCGGTGGAGCGTGGAGGGGGAGCGGGGAGGTGGAGCGGGGAGCGGGGAGGTGAATGAGTTGTTGACGCTGCTGCTGCTGCGTTGACCCATTCGTCACTAACACCGTGGCCTTCACGTTCTGAGTGTAGATAAATAATCTAGAATTTTAGATAAATAGCAAGCGACGTTTCGGGCAATTGCCCTATTTCGTAGCAGCCCATAGCTGAGCACATTTCTGTGACCATTCTTCTTCAGAGCGCACAATGATGTACTCCCGAATGATAAAGATGGGCCATGTCCCGAAACGTCGTCTATTACATCCCCCCCCCCCCCCACCTCGTCTGCGATTTGGCACGCGCCCTTCGTCGAGTGGATGATGCCCCAGCTAGCGGCCCCTGTGCAAAGGGGACGTGTCCACAGTTCAATCTCAGACTCAGGCTCCTGACTCTCCACCAGGCCATCTGAACTCCCCCTACCGTCATCATCGTCAACGTCGTCATCATCGTCAAACTCATCGTCATCATCGTCGTCATCATCATCGTCGTCATCATCGTCATACTCATCGTCAGTCATACTCATCGTCATCATCGTCTTTTCACCCACCCCCACCTCCACCCAACATCTCAAGTTCTTCATCATAATAATTTAATCGAACATAACCTCGCCCAATTCACGAGACGCGTTCATTTCTGCGTATTTTCCCAAAAGCGTTCGCTCACTCGCTCACCCAACTCTCCACGCATTCATCCCATCCAGCAGTGGACAGGAAGTGTTCACCGCCGCTGCACGATGCTGGTAGCTGCTGCTGCTGATGCCTGTTCAGTACGTGCCGCGTGTGTGTCTGTGTGTGTGTCTGTCTGTGTGTCTGTGTGTGTCTGTCTGTGTGTGTGTCTGTGTGTGTGTCTGTGTGTGTCTGTCTGTGTGTGTGTCTGTGTGTGTGTCTGTCTGTGTGTCTGTCTGTGTGTGTGTGTGGGGAGCGGTAGTAAGCGCTACGCTGCGCTACAAACCTGGCGACCCGGGTTCGATTCCCGCTCACGGCAAAACACCAGTGACGATTATCTGAACCGGTCCTGGGCCTCCCCTAGGTCGACTCAGCCTCAAATGAGTACCTGGCGCGATGTGTAAATATCGCCACTGGGGAGACAAAGGCGGCCGGGTGTGGTTGCTGGCCACCCACCCCCTCGTGTGCCGTGCCGGCCTTCATAGGTGCTCGCTAACAGCACTTGCCCCTACAGTCTGTTAAGGCTACACGGGGGAACTTTGTCTTTGTGTGTGTGAGACCACGTGGTGAAATCGCCACCACCACGAGAAAACTCGCGTCCACTCAGCAACAGCCGCTGCGCCGCTGCTGCTGCTGATGGGGGAGCGGTGGCGGAGCGGTTAGCGCACCGCGCTACGAGCCCGGCGATCCGGGTTCAGATCCTCACTCACGGTCGACACCGGTGACGAGTACTTGAACCGGTCCTAGGCCTCCCCCTAGGTCGACTCAGCCTCAAATGTGTGTGTCCGTGTGTCCATGCCCAAACAGCTTTTGTTCGGCCGGATCCAGGGGGCTAAACGGGCGCGGCACGGGCTAGAGAAGAGATGGAGTGATGTGGTACAGGAGGATGTGGAGCTCATTTCAGTTGCATTTATTTGGTATAGCCCTGTGAGCCATTCGGCTCTTGAATCTGAGTGGAACCAGCGGTGTCAAGATCGGCCTCTGTGGAGGAGGCTCGTGAAGGACGCTACTGGGCAGTTGGAGGTAGTCGCCCTCCAACAACAACGGAGGGCGGAGGAGCGACGCTCACAACAACGAGCAGAGCGCCGGGTGGCTAAAGCACAGCAGGTTGGCACAGTAGGGGGCACAGGTGGTGCATCAGCCAGTCATCTCAGTCAGTCGACCCGTGGCACCTGCTGGGTCTGCCCCGTGACCTGCCAGCGGGCGTTCGACACTTCACGTGGCCTCAAGGTGCACATGGCCTGGCACAAGCGTCGTGATGACGTCACCGCTACTTAGTGGCGAATGGCGGTTGTTGTTGTATCAGTGTCAGTTTGAGTCACTGTGTTGGGAATATGTGTCTGCTGAAGTGTGTGTATGAGTGAGTGTAACCACACACGCCATTGCGTGCTTAAACTTATTCGAGGTATCTTTGTAATATAAGGTTTTTCACCTTTTTTTCTGGCAACAAAACTGAAACCTTTTTTTACAAGGATTCATGTTACTGCATCAACCACAATACCTGCAGTCAAAATTCAAACAAAAAACATACTACGGTAATATGATGCATGGTCCTTGAAACTGATTGGTCCACACCAAGGGACGGCTTTCTTTTGAGCCTCGACCCAATTGGTGCTCGACCAGAAAAAAGTGGAAAAACCCTATTATTACATTTTGGTACTGGCAAAGGAGGTCTAATGAGGTATCTTTGTATTTTGTGCTGTGTGCGTGTGTGTGCGCGCGCGCGTGTAAGCTGGTGATGACGACTCAGCCGATCGCATTGTTTCACAGAGGCCCTGGGCACAATGGAATATGATCCACCCACCATCATCACCACCGTCACCACCAAAGACAAATAACTCCCGTAAAGCCTGGAGCAGACTGTTGGGGCAAGTGCTGCTAGCGAGTTGCATCCATGAAGGCCGTGTGCACGGCACACAACGGGGGAGGGGGGGTGGGTGGCCAGCCACCACGCTCGGTCCGCCTTTGTCTCCCCAGTGGTGATCTGTACACTCCACACACCGGGCACCGCTTCAGATAATCGTCACTGGTTCTGCCCGTGTGCGGGGATCGAACTCGGGTGACCGGGTTTCGTTGACCGGCTCCCCCGCCATCAGCTGGCAATCACAGTTGCTTGTATCGCTGCGACCCCATGCCCCTACCTGGCCATCTTTACAGCTCATCGGGTTTCTTCCAGCATTAAATATTCTGACTCTGATTCTGACACAGCAGCAGCAACAACATCGCCCCCTACTGTGGCAACTTGGCAGGAGCCTTTACCGGGTTCCAACCTTCGCTTTGGCGAAGCTGTCGGTGGCACGGCATAGACGTCACACGGGACGTCGACGAATTTAATTCATGAATGGGGCATTAAATTTATGAATGGGAAATGAAATTAATGAATGGGAAATGTCATGAATGAATGGGACGTTCAATTCATGAATGGGAAATTTACAGCGGCACGATTGTGGCCACGCAACACAAACATATGGACCATGTAGCCAACCCATAGAGATACACAGAGACCCATAGAGACACTCAGAGATGCAAAGACACTCATAGAGACACACAAGATATGCATAGACACTGAGAGATACCTATAGAGATACAGAGGCGCATAGAGACACATAGAGATACATAGAGACACATAGAGATACATAAATACGCATGGAGATACATAGACACACAGAGATACATCGACATAGAGACACAGATATACATAGAGACACATAGAGATACATAAAGACACATGGAAATACATAGACACACAGAGATACATAGACATAGAGACGCAGAGATACATAGAGACACATAGAGATACATAAAGACACATGGACATACATAGACACACAGAGATACATAGACATAGAGACACAGATATACATAGAGACACATAGAGATACATAAAGACACATGGACATACATAGACACACAGAGATACATAGACATAGAGACGCAGAGATACATAGAGGCACATAGAGATACATAGACATAGAGACACATAGAGATACATAGAGACACATAGAGATACATAGAGACACATAGAGATACATAGAGACACATAGAGATACATAGAGACACAGAGATACATAAAGACACATGGAGATACATAGACATAGAGACACAGAGATACATAGAGACACATAGAGATGCATAGATACATAGAGACACATAGACACACAGAGATACATAGACATAGAGACACAGAGATACATAGAGACACAGAGATACATAGAGACACATAGAGATACATAGAGACACAGACACACAGAGATACATAGACATAGAGACACAGAGATACATAGAGACACATAGAAATACATAGATACATAGAGACACATAGACACACAGAGATACATAGACATAGAGACACAGAGATACATAGAGACACAGAGATACATAGAGACACATAGAGATACATAGAGACACAGACACACAGAGATACATAGACATAGAGACACAGAGATACATAGACATAGAGACACATAGAGATACATAGAGACACATAGAGATACATAGAGACCCAAAGAGATACCTTATGCTAACCCCACTGTAGCCTGCGCTCCTTCAACGCTGAAGCCCCCCCCCCCCCCCCCCCCTCTGTCTCTCGTCGTGGTAGCAGCAGCAGCAGCAACATCTCGACATTGGCATCGATATCCTGAACCAACACCAACAACACTGCTGCTGCTGCTATCATCACCTCTGGTGATACACGGTTGGCTACGTAGGGTGCGAAAGAAGTTCAACATGCACGTACATCGGTGTAACACCCAGTAGGAGTCTTTCGCGACCAACATTCTCCATAATAGAAGTTGTTTTGGGGGGGGGTTACATCGCGTAAATACAAATGTGTCGTTAAACCCGCCACCAACCGACACAGCCAATTTAGTTCAGGTCTGCCACGTAAAACAAAACGCGGCCAATTCGCTACTCGTACAGCACGAACCGGTTGTGTGTTGGGAGAGTAAACCCACGACACTCACAATCCGGGCACCGTAACGTTTCGCCGGTGATTACAACAACAACAACAACAACAGCCGGCGTCATCAGGCGACAGCCAGAGCTGCGGAGAAGTCCTCCCGCTAATTTTCTTTTCCTTTTTAAATGCACGGGCTGTGGATCCACGTGATGTCGTCACCCGTGACGTATGTCACGCGTCATTGACCGGGTACCTACTACCGCCCCCGCGTGGCCACGGCGTGCCTAGCGCCAGGTCCGGGGCGCTCGTTGTTCACTCTCCGTGGGGCCGTCCGTAAATGACGTCACGCGATTTTGGACGATTTTTTTAGCCCCTCCCCCTCGTCACACGGCGTCACAAAAAGTCAGACCCGCCCCCCCCCCCAAAAAAAAAATATATAAAACATGCTTTAAATCGCTTTAAACTATTGTCATTGGAGCGCGTGTTTAATGTGGCGCTGCACTCTGATGTTGTAGGAGAAAACATTTATTTAAAAAGTCTATTTAATTAAGTAGAACGTGTTGTCTTTATTTATTTAAAGTTGCGCATTTTGATGTGACGTCACATTTCTCAAACATCCCCCCCCCTCGTCACACATCGTCACAAATGTCTGCCCCCCCCCCACCCAGGTGCGTGACGTCATTTATGGACGGCCCCCCTGCTCTTTCCGTCGATTCATTACAGCAGCGTCCTTTGATCCCCCAAGACTCTTCACAACAAATCCACGAGTGTACACAGGAGGATCGCGGTTGAGATAAAGGTTGTTGTTGTCAGATATCGTACGCCTTTTGGCGTCTTCTGGTCCAACACCAATGGAGACTAGGCTCTAAGAAAAGCTGTCTCGGGTGGAGACCAATCAAATTCAAGGACAGTGCATATTATTATCAGAGTTGTCTTTTTTGTTTGCATTTTGACTGCTTGTGTTGTGGTCATTGCAAACATGATGCCTTGAATAAAGGTGTCAGTTTTTCTGCCAGTTAAAAGGGTAAAACCTATTTCTATATCTTGTTTCTGGCAAAGGAGGTCTCATAATGTTAATGCTCACCCCGAGCCCTCAATACTCTGATAGTGCGCTGTTTTTGAGTTGTACGCCTTTTGGCGTCTTCTGGTCCAACACCAATGGAGACTAGGCTCTAAGAAAAGCTGTCTCGGGTGGAGACCAATCAAATTCAAAGACAGTGCATATTATTATCAGAGTTGTCTTTTTTGTTTGCATTTTGACTGCTTGTGTTGTGGTCATTGCAAACATGATGCCTTGAATAAAGGTGTCAGTTTTTCTGCCAGTTAAAAGGGTAAAACCTATTTCTATATCTTGTTTCTGGCAAAGGAGGTCTCATAATGTTAATGCTCACCCCGAGCCCTCAATACTCTGATAGTGCGCTGTTTTTGAGTTGTACGCCTTTTGGCGTCTTCTGGTCCAACACCAATGGAGACTAGGCTCTAAGAAAAGCTGTCTCGGGTGGAGACCAATCAAATTCAAGGACAGTGCATATTATTATCAGAGTTGTCTTTTTTGTTTGCATTTTGACTGCTTGTGTTGTGGTCATTGCAAACATGATGCCTTGAATAAAGGTGTCAGTTTTTCTGCCAGTTAAAAGGGTAAAACCTATTTCTATATGGTGTTGTTGTTGTTGAAAGTGGTGGTGTAGCTATGGTGACAGGACAGGCAGGAGAGATTAGGAGGAGTTGGGGTAGTTATAGGGGTAGTTATAGGGGTTGAGGTTGTGATAGGGGTTGTGGGTAGTGATCGGGGTAGTGATAGTGGTAGGGGTAGTGATAGTGATAGGAGTAGTGATAGTGGTAGTGATAATAGTGGTAGTGATAGGGGTAGTGATATGAGTCGTGGTAGTGATGGGGTAGTAATAGTCATAGAAGTAGTGATAGGGGTAGTGATAATAGTGATAGTGGTAGTGATATGAGTCGTGGTAGTGATAGGGGTAGTGATAATAGTGGTAGTGATAGGAGTCGTGGTAGTGATAGTGGTAGTGATAATGGTGGTAGGGGTAGTGATAGGAGTCGTGGTAGTGATAGTGGTAGTGATAATAGTGCTAGGGGTAGTGATATGAGTCGTGATTGTGATAAGGGAAGTGATAATAGTGGTAGTGATAGGGGTAGTGATATGAGTCGTGATTGTGATAGTGGTAGTGATAATGGTGGTAGGGGTAGTGATAGTGATATGAGTCGTGGTAGTGATAGGGGCAAGTCTGGAAGTAGCTGGGGGGTAGGGCGCAGGGAGTAGCAGTAGGATGGGTTCGGAAGGAAGGGGTTTTAGCAGTCCTATTTATCTTTTAAATGAAGTTCATTTTCTGGGACCGTAAGGTGTTTGTGTAGGCGCGAATGTAAAGTCTTTCCAGATATAACCTGCATGAATGGCGCTATGTAAACACGAATTATTATTGTGTGGACCGTGCCCGATCTCGTCAGATATCGAAATCTAAGCAGGGCTTGCGCCTGGATGTGTGCTTGGATGGGGGGGTGACGGTGACTACGGTGACACAGGGCGCCATAGGGCTCACACGGAGGACCCTTTGTCTTCATGTCACTGGGCTTCTATTGAATAAACACGGAGAGAAGTGAACTTGCGTATTTTGTATTCTGCTTCTTGACAGAAACCCACCGACGCAACAAAGATCCCCCGTTGAGCCTTGACTCGATTGTTGGGGGCAAGTGCTGCCAGCGAGCAGCACCGATTGAAGGCCGGCACGGTGGCACACGAGACGGTGGGTGGCCAGCACCACGCCCGGCCGCCTTTGTCTCCCCAGTGCTGATGTTTACACACCACACCAGGTACTCATTGAAGGTTGAGTCGACCTAGGGGAGGCACTGAACAGATTCGGGTAATCGTCACAGGTGTTGGTCGAGAGCAGGAATCGAACTCGGCTTTCCGAGTTCGTAGCGCAGCGCGTTAACCACTACACCACCACAACAAGAACAACGGCGAATCGTCACTAAGTGGCGGTGACGTCACCACGATGCTTGTGCCAGGCTATGTGCACCTTGAGGCCACGTGAAGTGTCGAAGGCCCGCTGACAGGAGGTCACGGGGCAGACCCAGCAGGTGCCACGGATCGACTGACATGATTGGCTGATGCACAGACACGCACGTGGGCACGTGGGCACGGGGGCACGTGGGCACGGGGGCACGTGGGCACGGGGGTACGTGGGCACGGGGGCACGTGGGCACGGGGGCACGTGGGCACGTGGGGGGGGGGGGGGGGGGTGCGGAATTTACGCCTCAACCCAACATTTCGGAAAGATCCGAAATGTGACGCCACGGGAAATGACGTAATGCGTGTCACACTTCACTTCCGTCGCCCCCCCCTCTTCCCTCCCCCACAAGTTGTCACGTGGCGTTGGGTGACGTCACTTTGGTGAGCACGATGTAGCGTCCAATAAACCACGCGATGCTGGAAACGATCAAGAATTGTTCCCAAAACAAAACTCAAAATTGCTCAATTAAACCTGAAAAATACATTTCTTTAATGTTTACAGGAATTCATACAGAATTCGCACTCGCATCGCAGGTTGCATTTTGAGCAACCTGTACAACACGCACACAAACTGTTTCATTTTACTCGCAGATTTCACCGAAACCAATCGATAATCAGGGATCGTGATATCGGTCGCGCAAGTCTGCACGCCACGCGTGTTTAGAGCACCTGGCTACTGCTCGCAATGTCCACATGTCAGCCACTTCGTTGAGCTATCGTCTGCGCTGGCCAGGGCAGCTTCTGAAAGAGAGCGACGTAGCTCAAGTGGGCCCGTTCATACATGGTAAAAATGAAACGTTGTTACTTTTGATCTTGATTTGAAGCTTTCGTGACCGCAGGAATCCATGCTCTCTGGTTCTTTCGGTAAAGTCACGTAGATATTTTTTTTTGTAATCTACGTGACTTCACCGAGAGAACCGGAGAGTACGTTTTTTGTTACTTTGTATCGGAGTTTTTTTTTCGAGTGCGTGTGTGTGTCAGCGTCAACAGAGGACGGATTCCCGAAAAAGCATTCACCCACGCATCATGGACAATGAAGACGCGAGGAGGACGGGACGTGCGCGTGTCCGTGCGCGCTTCACATGTATTTATTGCTTCTCAACAACAGAATCGCTGTTGGCGGGGTTCTTTGTTGTGTCTACACATGTATCCACGTGTCCCGCGGTCAGCCGCCGTGCTCACCGCGTGGGCCCACCACCTCGTAGAGTGACGAGCACACCAGCTGGTCGTTTCAACCGGGGGGGGGTGGGGGTGGCCGATGCCCACCCGCCCACGCCGTACAGATGTTTCCATGTTGTTATTAGTACGACAGCTTTTATTAGTTTGCTTTCACAAGCGCCAGCGGTTGATCGGAACCCGTCGGTATGTAACCCGCCCGCGCGCGCACACACACACACCCAGGTACTCGAGTTGCCTGTATTCATGCGCCCATGGGTCCCCCTCGCAAGCCGGGTCAACGCCATCCGCGCAAACTCGGTCGAGTCTTCACATCCCTCCGTGGACATCTGCAACTCTGTTGCAGCAACCGAGTTGCGTGTGGGAGGTGGGGGTGGGTGGTCTCTACAATCGGCTGCTGCTCGGGACTCGTGGCGAAGCGAATCGCCACCGCGAGAGAGGTCAACCAAGCGGTTGACCTCTCTCAACCAAGCGGTTGACCTCTCTCGCCGCGCAAACCGGCTCGCCGAGTCGAGCGGACGATAGATCGATGGAGTCGCGCGCGCGATCGACTTTGGTTGCGCGAGCCGAGACCGCTCGAGGGCGCGGAGCCGGATTGTAACCACGTGGAGGGGGAGGAGGGGTTGGGGGTGGGGGGCGAGCGAGCGAGCGAAGCAATCTCTGTTTTCAAATAAGAACCCCCCCTAAGTTAATCACCGCGTTTACAGCTACAATTCATCGACCCCTTAAAACACTTAACGACTGCAATACCATAGGAAGAGGAAATTTACTCCAATAAAATATATATTTTATACATATACCAGTCACGTGCCTCCTCTCTCGGTGGTTTTTTGTACACAAAAAAAACCAAGAGACGCGTCCTTCCAACAGCGGCGCGCGGGGGCGCGGTAGCTTGGCCGAGACGACTCGCGTTTCACACCGAGTTGGTGGGGTGAGGTGGGGAAGGAGGTCTCGGCAGGCGTCGTCAGCGCGTCACCTTGAGCCGTACCGGCGGCGTCTGCCTCCTCCTCCTCCTCGGAGTGAAATAAACTCTGGAGATCGCGAAACGCGCACGGGTTTGCGTGCGCGTGTGTACGTGTGTGTGCACGTGCGTGTCTGTACGTGTGTGCGTGTGTGTACGTACGTGCGTGTGCGCGCGTGTGTACGTCTGTGTGCGTGTGTGCGCGTGTTTGCGTGTGTGTACTTGTGTGCGCGTGTGTGTGTGCGCGTGCGAGCGTCCGTTACATCACCAAAACTCGATTTCTTTCAGCCGTTCAACGGTTTTCGGAACGCTGTTTCCAAATCATCATTTTTTGGCACGACACATCCGTCCCATGTCGCTTGTTCTCTCTCCATCTCATATCAGCTCAAACCTCCAGTAAACCACGCGACTTCGGGGCGCCCCCCCCTCTCCCCACTCCGAATCCAACCCCCTCTCATCTATACACGAGTCAGCCGAAGCCTCCCATAAACCACGTGACTTCCCCCACCCCTCTTCCCGCCCGCTGTGAAAACAAGATGCCGATCCTCCTGATCGAAGCATCGTCGAGCCCCGTGATACAGCCTCTTCCTCCCTCTCCGTTCCACCCTTTCCCTTCATTTCCCATTCTTCTGCCTTCATTTCTCCCGTTCCTCCCTCTCCGTTTCCATTCATGACACCCCTCCCCTGCCCATGGCGATGCGTAGCCACGGGGTCTAGTCGCCGGCCTTGTCTCAAACTTGTTCGTATAGGAATATAGGAACGTAGGGTACACAATATTGGTCGGATTATGGATAGGCGTAATGTGCAGTCTAGTGGTAGTGCCTTACGCCGATAATCGC
This sequence comes from Petromyzon marinus, assembly GCF_010993605.1. NCBI lineage: Eukaryota > Metazoa > Chordata > Hyperoartia > Petromyzontiformes > Petromyzontidae > Petromyzon > Petromyzon marinus. The sequence continues at coordinate 10,658,620 of NC_046111.1, forward strand.
TATTCCAGACAGGCCCGAGCAGCGTTCCGATGAGAAGATCGAGTGAGAAAATTAGGCCCTGGATCAAACCGATTACAGGGGGGGGGGTTTGCACTGTGAAGGTAAGAAAATGCTTTTTAAAGATGGACAAAAAGAGATGTGAACACGAACAGTGTTCTTCACCAATTCTCAGAGACGGGGATGGGGGACCCACTTTCGCCGATACGACATCACCAGCGCGTGAGCGAGTGCAACCACATTCTAAATCGGCGGGGGGGGGGGGGGGTGGTTGGGTTTTGACAGCAGCGCGACGATGACGGCGGTGGGAGGCGGCTTCACCGCTGGTGTGATTGTCAGGGAGGGCAGCGCTCAAGGAACCAGCCCAGGGGCCGCCAGTGGGCCCGTGGGGGGCCTTGCGATGAAGCCCACTGGGATAGACGGGAAGGGAAGAGATACAGACAACACCAAGGAGAAGTTAAGACAGAGACGGGAGGCGAGACAGGCGGTAGACACGGACGCAAGGGGCCGGTACAGGGCAGGTGGTGCAGACGAGACGCCGCGAGGAGGAATCGTCCCAAACCTCGTGGGCCTAACGAACTCCCCACGTGGAAAGTTCCACCACCGTCATCACCACCAGCAGCGCGAGCTCGCCGTGACGTCACCGCGGTGCTAATTGGCAGAGGTAATTAAAAAAAAGCAATATTGACACTTTTACTCAACGAGAGTTTGGCTAAGTTATTATTGCACAGCATCGACGCACGCACACACGTGGGACCGCGTCCTCGACGCGGCACCCACGCGCGCCCCCCCCCCACCCACCCACCCACCCTCGCACCTAGGTGACGTCACAGAGCACGCACGTCACAAGGGATTCCGTTTCCGCTTCTCGCGACGACGCCGACGCATTAAAGAACGAGACGCGCGGAGCGGCGGAAGCGCTACCGCCGCCGCCGCCGCTCCTGAACCCGGTTAACCTGAGTCCCAACATCAGTGGGGGGTGGGCTCTTCACCGACCCGCACGGTGAAGTATGGTTAAACACCCCCCCGCCACCGCCCCCGTCCCTCCCCCCCCCCCCAATGATGACGCAAAGTGGGGAGGCCCTCATCCAGCAGTGGACAGACCAAGAGCTGTAAAGTAATTATCATAAATAATTCGCCCACGATGGAGGGGGGGGGGGGGGTATATCGCGTAAATATAAATGTGTCGTTAAACTCACCACCACCCGACACAGCAAATAGTTAGGGTTAATCACGTAAACAACGTGTCAATTTAGTTACTAGTTCAGCAAACCGGTTGTGTTGCGCGAGTAAACCCAATAGAACGTTTACAATTCGAGTAGTGTGACGTTTCGCCGGTAATTACAACCGACACCATCAGGCGTGACAGCCAGAGTAATTTGACACATTCGCGTGGCACGGTGGGGTAAGAACACGTCCGAGATGGTTCAAAAGTCCTAGATGATGAGGGTTGTTGACCCAGCCCATCACCTCTCCAGGATGTCTAAGATGCAAACGCCAGTTAGGGAACTCAATGGTTGCGTTGTAAAGAGTCCGTCACGAAGCCCGACATGGCAATGTGGAATTTCCACCGCGAGTTCTGCGTTGCCAGTTGAGTGGAGCGCTTCAAACGCTCAGTCCATGCCAAAACAGTAACCATCGGTGCGCAGCACCTAAGGTGGTAAAATAAACTTGGTCGCACAGAATTATTTATAGAGCAAATACGAGTGGACTGTTAACATTTTGTTAGCGTGGCACCCACAAGCTATGGAACGCCGTGCCACTTGACATCGGGCAATCGGAGTCGGTAGATATATTTAAGTCTGCTTTGAAAACCCATCTCTATAAAGTGGCCTTCTCTCTTTTTTGTTTCCTGCTTTTCATGCATTGCGCATTGGGATCTTAGGATGGAATGCGCATTATACATTTTAATTATTTTTAACCCCCACTCATTTCACGTGGGCACCACGATATTCACTGCGTATTGGCTACACAGAGAAACTGCAACCGGTGAAGTTCTACCACCTATGGTGGTGCCGACCAACTGGGCATCAGCTCCGGGCTCATGGTCTGCTTGCACAGTCAACCTTTACTCACACGGGGAGGTCACTTATTCTCTTCTGCTGCACCCACAGCCTGGAACTCCCTTCGGCCCAGCCATCCATGCTGTCGACTCCCTGTCCAACTCCAGGCTCGAGAAATCCCTCTTCTGCTCTGCCTATGACTGGCCGACTGCCTCCCTCTCTCCGAGAGGCCCACATACTCAGAGACTCCACAGACACAGAGACCAATAGACTCACAGAGACTCAGACTCGCATAGAGATCCACAGACTCACACGGAGCCCCACAGAGATAGAGACCAAAAGACTCCGAGACTCCACAGAGACACATACCCATACACTCGCACACAAACCAATAGACTGGCATGGAGACCTCAGAGACCAAAAGACTCGCATAGACCCATAAACTCACACAAAAACCAACACTCACACGGAGACCCCACAGAGTAAGAGACCAATAGACTCGCATAGAGACCCATAAACTCACACAAAAACCAACACTCACACGGAGACCCCACAGAGTTAGAGACCAATAGACTCGCATAGAGACCCATAAACTCACACAAAAACCAACACTCACACGGAGACCCCACAGAGTTAGAGACGAATAGACTCGCATAGAGACCCATAAACTCACACAAAAACCAACACTCACACGGAGACCCCACAGAGTTAGAGACCAATAGACTCGCATAGAGACCCATAAACTCACACAAAAACCAACACTCACACGGAGACCCCACAGAGTTAGAGACGAATAGACTCGCATAGAGACCCATAAACTCACACAAAAACCAACACTCACACGGAGACCCCACAGAGTTAGAGACCAATAGACTCGCATAGAGACCCATAAACTCACACAAAAACCAACACTCACACGGAGACCCCACAGAGTTAAGAGACCAATAGACTCGCATAGAGACCCGTAAACTCACACAGAAACCAACACTCACACGGAGACCCCACAGAGTTAAGAGACCAATAGACTCGCATAGAGACCCGTAAACTCACACAGAAACCAACACTCACACGGAGACCTGACTTGGCTGGTTCTCTCGACATAATAAATGTTGCCCACTGTTGCTGTGCAACGTCTGAGAGATGCGGTGGCTTTCAGTCGGCACTTTTTTTTATCCGCACTCTGTTGCAACTGTACAGACTTGCATAGAGACCCACGGACTGGCATAGACTCTGAGACTCGCAGAGACCCACGGACTGGCATAGAGACCCACGGCCTGGCACAGAGACTCACAGACTCGCAGAGAGACCACCGGACTGGCACAGAGACTCACAGACTCGCAGAGAGACCACCGGACTGGCACAGAGACCCACAGACTGGCATTGAGTCCAACGGACTGGCATAGAGACTTGCGTGGAGACCCACAGAGTCGCATGGAGACCCACCGAGACCTATGGACTTGCATAGCGTCCCATAAGATCCCCCGTATAGCCTCAAACAGACTGTTGGGGCACATGCTGTTAAGTGAGCAGCACACCTACGAAGGCCGGAGCGGCAGACGGGGGGGGAGGGTGGCCAACACCACGCCTGGCAGCCTTCGTCTCCCCGAGTGGTGATGTTGAGACACCGCACCAGGTACCCAATCGAGGACGAGTCGACCGAGGCGAGTACCCAGGACCGGTTCAGATAAATCGACACCGGTGCCGCGGGACTTTCAGAGCGTGTGGGTGGGTGGAGGGAGGGAGGGGGGTCAATTCAGCCTGCCCCCCCCCCCCCTCCACCACCTCCGTCAACCATACAACCCCGCCGTCACATTCGGTCCGTTCACCTCCGATAACGCCGCGCGTTGTTTTCATCTAACGTGAATTGGATACAACGCCATGATGGATGTTATTCGGGAACGCAGCTTTTGTCATGGCGCGGACGCCAATTGGACTCAACGCGATCAAGTGAACACGACCGCTCCGCGAGAGGAGTAAGCCACCGCACGGCCGCCCCGGCGCAGCATCGCGCAAGACGGCGGGATGCTGCTGGATCGGTGGGATGCTGCTGGATCGGCGGGATGGCTGCTGGATCGGCGGGATGGCTGCTGGATCGGCGGGATGGCTGCTGGATCGGCGGGATGGCTGCTGGATCGGCGGGATGGCTGCCGGATCGGCGGGATGGCTGCTGGATCGGTGGGATGCTGCTGGATCGGCGGGATGGCTGCTGGATCGGCGGGATGGCTGCTGGATCGGCGGAATGGCTGCCCAAGCGCCCTCAGTCTTTGTTTGGCCTGCGTTACGCATCTCGCGCATTATCGCGGACTGGGCTTTACCCCCTGTATTACATATTAATCATAAGTGCGATGTTTTCATAATGCGGTGTTCCTGAAGAACGCCACTACTACTACTACCGTCACGTCAGAGGAGACGAGACCCCGTAAACCGCATTATTAATGACACCTCAACCACCGCCACTGCGATAACGACTCTTGTAAAATTCCTCCTCGTCCCCATCGCTCGGTGGCAACAGCGCTGCGGACGCCACGTGTAGCGGCGACGCAATACCAAGATACAACCGCAATGGTGCAGCACTGCACGTGCGCGCTCACGTGGAAAGCGGGCTACAGTCGCGCGACCATCGCCAGCCGAGGGCCATTCGCCAACAGAGACCATCGCCCAGCCTAGCAGCATCACCAAATCTAGCACCAGTACACAGTGGGCACCATTACGTAGCAAGCCACAACCACCACCATCATCATCCCCGCCTGGCACCAGCGCCACCGCCCCAGTCTCTCTCCAACGCACCGGGGGTCACGGGAGAATCACAGGGGTCACGGGGTCACGGGGGGACAGCTCACCCAAACACAGCAGCTGCCTGCGCGGGCTGCTACCAGCAGCCCGCGGGTGTGTGGACCCGCTTGCCTAGCGACACCGTCACCGACCAGCTCCCGTGCGCGGCCGCTGCCGCCGCGGCTGCCGGTAATCGTTTGGCTGCAATTTGTTGTAGTGCGGCTGTAGTTGGTTATAGTTGGGTTGTAGTTTGTTATGGTTCGCCTGTAGATGCTTGTAGTTTGACTGTGTGGTTTGTTATAGTGGCCTGTAGTTTGACTGTGTGGTTTGTTATAGTGGCTTGTAGTTTGACTGTGGTTTGTTATAGTGGCTTGTAGTTTGACTGTGTGGTTTGTTATAGTGGCTTGTAGTTTGACTGTGTGGTTTGTTATAGTGGCTTGTAGTTTGACTGTGTGGTTTGTTATAGTGGCTTGTAGTTTGACTGTGGTTTGTTAAAGTGGCTTGTAGTTTGACTGTAGTTTGTTATAGTAGCCTGTAGTTTGACTGTGTAGTTTGTTATAGTGGCCTGTAGTTTGACTGTAGTTTGTTATAGTGGCTTGTAGTTTGACTGTGTGTTATAGTGGCCTGTAGTTTGACTGTGTGGTTTGTTATAGTGGCCTGTAGTTTGACTGTGTGGTTTGTTATAGTGGCTTGTAGTTTGACTGTAGTTTGTTATAGTGGCTTGTAGTTTGACTGTGTGTGGTTTGTTATAGTGGCCTGTAGTTTGACTGTAGTTTGTTATAGTGGCTTGTAGTTTGACTGTAGTTTGTTATAGTGGCTTGTAGTTTGACTGTGTGGTTTGTTATAGTGGCCTGTAGTTTGACTGTAGTTTGTTATATTGGCTTGTAGTTTGACTGTGTGGTTTGTTATAGTGGCCTGTAGTTTGACTGTGGTTTGTTAAAGTGGCTTGTAGTTTGACTGTGTGGTTTGTTATAGTGGCCTGTAGTTTGACTGTGTAGTTTGTTATAGTGGCCTGTAGTTTGACTGTAGTTTGTTATAGTGGCTTGTAGTTTGACTGTGTGTTATCGTGGCCTGTAGTTTGACTGTGTGGTTTGTTATAGTGGCTTGTAGTTTGACTGTGTGGTTTGTTATAGTGGCTTGTAGTTTGACTGTGTGTGGTTTGTTAAAGTGGCCTGTAGTTTGACTGTGTGGTTTGTTATAGTGGCCTGTAGTTTGACTGTGTGGCTTGTTATAGTGGCTTGTAGTTTGACTGTGTGGTTTGTTATAGTGGCCTGTAGTTTGACTGTGGTTTGTTATAGTGGCTTGTAGTTTGACTGTGGTTTGTTATAGTGGCTTGTAGTTTGACTGTGTGGTTTGTTATAGTGGCTTGTAGTTTGACTGTAGTTTGTTATAGTGGCTTGTAGTTTGACTGTGGTTTGTTATAGTGGCTTGTAGTTTGACTGTAGTTTGTTATAGTGGCCTGTAGTTTGACTGTGTGGTTTGTTATAGTGGCTTGTAGTTTGACTGTAGTTTGTTATAGTGGCTTGTAGTTTGACTGTAGTTTGTTATAGTGGCCTGTAGTTTGACTGTGTGTAGTTTGTTATAGTGGCCTGTAGTTTGACTGTGGTTTGTTATAGTGGCCTGTAGTTTGACTGTGGTTTGTTATAGTGGCTTGTAGTTTGACTGTGGTTTGTTATAGTGGCTTGTAGTTTGACTGTAGTTTGTTATAGTGGCTTGTAGTTTGACTGTGGTTTGTTATAGTGGCTTGTAGTTTGACTGTGGTTTGTTATAGTGGCCTGTAGTTTAACTGTAGTTTGTTATAGTGGCTTGTAGTTTGACTGTGTGGTTTGTTATAGTGGCTTGTAGTTTGACTGTGTGGTTTGTTATAGTGGCTTGTAGTTTGACTGTGTGTTTTGTTATAGTGGCCTGTAGTTTGACTGTGTGGTTTGTTATAGTGGCTTGTAGTTTGACTGTGGTTTGTTATAGTGGCCTGTAGTTTGACTGTGTGGTTTGTTATAGTGGCTTGTAGTTTGACTGTAGTTTGTTATAGTGGCTTGTAGTTTGACTGTGTGGTTTGTTATAGTGGCCTGTAGTTTGACTGTGTGGTTTGTTATAGTGGCCTGTAGTTTGACTAGTTTGTTATAGTGGCTTGTAGTTTGACTGTAGTTTGTTATAGTGGCTTGTAGTTTGACTGTGTGTGGTTTGTTATAGTGGCCTGTAGTTTGACTGTAGTTTGTTATAGTGGCTTGTAGTTTGACTGTGGTTTGTTATAGTGGCTTGTAGTTTGACTGTAGTTTGTTATAGTGGCCTGTAGTTTGACTGTGTGGTTTGTTATAGTGGCCTGTAGTTTGACTGTGGTTTGTTATAGTGGCTTGTAGTTTGACTGTGTGGTTTGTTATAGTGGCCTGTAGTTTGACTGTGGTTTGTTATAGTGGCCTGTAGTTTGACTGTGGTTTGTTATAGTGGCTTGTAGTCTGACTGTAGTTTGTTATAGTGGCCTGTAGTTTGACTGTGTGGTTTGTTATAGTGGCCTGTAGTTTGACTGTGTGGTTTGTTATAGTGGCTTGTAGTTTGACTGTGGTTTGTTATAGTGGCCTGTAGTTTGACTGTAGTTTGTTATAGTGGCCTGTAGTTTGACTGTGTGGTTTGTTATAGTGGCCTGTAGTTTGACTGTGTGGTTTGTTAGAGTGGCCTGTAGTTTGACTGTGGTTTGTTATAGTGGCCTGTAGTTTGACTGTGGTTTGTTATAGTGGCTTGTAGTCTGACTGTAGTTTGTTATAGTGGCCTGTAGTTTGACTGTAGTTTGTTATAGTGGCTTGTAGTTTGACTGTAGTTTGTTATAGTGGCTTGTAGTTTGACTGTGGTTGCTTGGAGTTTGGCTGCAGTTTATAATACTTTGTTGAGTTTGGCTGGAGTTTGGCAGCAGTTGGTCGTAGCTTGGCTGTTTGTTGGAATTTAGCTGCATTTTGTTGGAGTTTGTTTGTAGTTGGTTGTAGTTTGGCTGTATTGGCTGGTAGATTGGTTGAAGCAGCCTGCAGTTTGGATATAGATTACTGAAGTTTGTTTGTAGTTGATTGTAGTTTGGCTGTAGCAGATTTTGTGGTTTGGCTGTATCGGCTTGTACGTTGGCAGTAGTTGCTTGTAGTTTTGCCTGTAGTTGCTTGTTAGCATGGCTGTAGCTGGGTTTAGCTATCTTTTTCTAATGCTATCTACTGTTGAGTGTCAGGCAGCCCTTTCTGGCCGTGTCTGCTGGCCCAGGTTGGCTGTTTCTAAGTTCCACTGGCTGTTGTTGTTGAACATTTTGAGCCACAGTGGCGATCGTGAACATGGCGGGATCGGTGAGCTATGGTGGAATTGGTGAGCCACGGCAGGTTCGGTGAGCTATGGTGGGATCGGTGAGCCGTGGCGAGTTTGGCGAGCCATGCTGGATCCCGAGAGCTGTGGTCGGGCCCGGTCAGACATGCTTGATCCGGTGAGTTATGCTGGCTGCTCCGGTGAGCTATGGTGGGATCGGTGAGCTGTGGCGGGTCCGGTGAGCCGTGGCCAATCCAGCGAGCCGTGGCCAGTCCGGTGAGCAGTGGTGGAATTGGCGAGCCGCGGGCAATTCAGTGATGTATAATTTTGGGACTGGTAAACGGCGGTGTTGCGGGCTGGTGAGTTTTCCCCATTCGGTGAGCTGTGCAAGGGTCAGTCAGCCACGGCAGGGTGAATTAACTTTGCCATGGATTGTTGTGGCGCAGCGTGGGTTCGTGTGCCGTGGCGGTTTTGGTGAACAGTGGCGGGGTCCAGTGAGCCATGGGCAGGGGATTCGGTGAGCCGTGGTGGTATCAGCGAGCTGTGTTGAGGTCGACCAGCATTGGTGGGGTCAGTTGGCCTTGGCACAATCAATTAGCAATGCCGGGTTTCGGTTGGCCATGGCAAAATCTGTGTGTGTATCCGTGGCGGGCATTTATCCTTGGCGTGTGTGTGTAAATCCGTGCTGGGTGGTATAGTGTATCCTTGGCGTGTGTGTGTAAATCCGTGCTGGGTGGTATAGTGTATCCTTGGCATGTGTGTGTGAATCCGTGGCGGGTGCGTACGTGTATCCGTGGCGAGTGTGTATGTGTAGCCGTGGTGGGTGTGTGTGTATCCGTGGTGTGTGTGTGTGTGTTTGTATCCGTGGCAGGTGTGTATGTGTGTATGTGTGTATCCGTGGCAGGTGTGTCGCCGTATCCGTAGCGAGCTCAGTTATCGGTGGGAGAGGCCATGGAGCTGTAGCCAGGGCTGGGGTCCGTGTGGAGTTGGGAGCTCTCCGTGGCTGGGCGAGGTTGCTGCACGATTATCGGTACCGTGTCGTCATCACCACCACCACCACCATCACCGTCACCATCGTCACCTACTGCACACGCGCGCGCACACACACACACACACAGGGTGTCATCGTCACCGCCGACATCACCTTCTGCACAGACGTACACAGGTACTAGGTATACAGGCACGTGGATGTACATGCAAATACACATATACATACACGGATGCGTGCACACGGTACACACATGGGTGTAGAGACGCACAGGAACGCATGCACCTTCCATTAGCATTGTTGGCTACGTGCGGTGCGTAAGAAGTTCAACATACACGTGTGCATGTACACACACACGGGGACACACACACACGTACACGAACATAAACGCACATGCACGTGATACATCAGACAAAGGCCCCCCGTGTAGCCTTAACAGACTGTTGGGGCAAGTGCTGTTAGCGAACACCTATGAAGGCCGGCACGGCACTCGGGGGGGATGGGGGAGCCAGCACCACGCCCGACCGCCTTTGTCTCCCCAGTGACAAAATTGACACACCGCTCCAGGCACCCATTTGAAGAGGCCCAGAACCCGTTCAGATAACCGTCGCTGGTGTAGTTGGCCGTGAGCGGGGATCCAGCTATATTTCTCCTGCCTCAGCAGTTCGCCCGCTGTATTTTTTCACCTGAAGACGATTGCCACTCATAATTGTTTTTCTATCCACGTGACTTCACCGGAAGACCCAAAGAGTAGTAATTGGTTGCATGGCACCGGTCGTTAAGTGATTTCGTCGGTGTCACACACACACACAGCTCACTGTGTCACACACACACAGCTCACTGTGTCACACACACACACAGCTCACTGTGTCACACACACACACACCCTGCCCACTGAGTCTCACACACACACACACAGCTCACTGTGTCACACACACACACACACCCTGCTCACTGTGTCACACACACACACCACTGTGTCACACACACACACAGCTCACTGTGTCACACACACACACAGCTCACTGTGTCACACACACACACAGCTCACTGTGTCACACACACACAGCTCACTGTGTCACACACACACACAGCTCACTGTGTCACACACACACACACCCTGCCCACTGAGTCTCACACACACACACACAGCTCACTGTGTCACACACACACACACACCCTGCTCACTGTGTCACACACACACAGCTCACTGTGTCACACACACACACAGCTCACTGTGTCACACACACACACAGCTCACTGTGTCACACACACACACAGCTCACTGTGTCACACACACACAGCTCACTGTGTCACACACACACACACCCTGCTCACTGTCACACACACACACAGTTCACTGAGTCACACACACACACACAGTTCACTGTGTCACACACACACACACACAGTTCACTGTGTCACACACACACACACAGTTCACTGTGTCACACACACACACAGCTCACTGTGTCACACACACACACCCTGCTCACTGTGTCACACACACACACAGCTCACTGTGTCACACACACACCACTGTGTCACACACACACAGCTCACCGAGTCACACACACACAGCTCACCGAGTCACACACACACACAGCTCACCGAGTCTCACACACACACCCCACGAGTCTCACACACACACCCTGCTCACTGAGTCTCACACACACACCCAGCTCACTGTGTCACACACACACACAGCTCACTGTGTCACACACACACAGCTCACTGTGTCACACACACACACAGCTCACTGTGTCACACACACACAGCTCACTGTGTCACACACACACAGCTCACTGTGTCACACACACACACAGCTCACTGTGTCACACACACACAGCTCACTGTGTCACACACACACAGCTCACTGTGTCACACACACACAGCTCACTGTGTCACACACACACAGCTCACTGTGTCACACACACACAGCTCACTGTGTCACACACACACAGCTCACTGTGTCACACACACACACAGCTCACTGTGTCACACACACACACAGCTCACTGTGTCACACACACACAGCTCACTGTGTCACACACACACAGCTCACTGTGTCACACACACACACACCCTGCCCACTGAGTCTCACACACACACACACACAGCTCACTGTGTCACACACACACACACACCCTGTTCACTGTGTCACACACACACACACCACTGTGTCACACACACACAGCTCACTGTGTCACACACACACACAGCTCACTGTGTCACACACACACACAGCTCACTGTGTCACACACACACAGCTCACTGTGTCACACACACACACAGCTCACTGTGTCACACACACACACACCCTGCCCACTGAGTCTCACACACACACACAGCTCACTGTGTCACACACACACACACACCCTGCTCACTGTGTCACACACACACACCACTGTGTCACACACACACACAGCTCACTGTGTCACACACACACACAGCTCACTGTGTCACACACACACACAGCTCACTGTGTCACACACACACAGCTCACTGTGTCACACACACACAGCTCACTGTGTCACACACACACACACCCTGCTCACTGTCACACACACACACACAGTTCACTGAGTCACACACACACACACACACAGTTCACTGTGTCACACACACACACACAGTTCACTGTGTCACACACACACACAGCTCACTGTGTCACACACACACACCCTGCTCACTGTGTCACACACACACACAGCTCACTGTGTCACACACACACCACTGTGTCACACACACACAGCTCACCGAGTCACACACACACAGCTCACCGAGTCACACACACACACAGCTCACGAGTCTCACACACACACCCTGCTCACGAGTCTCACACACACACCCAGCTCACTGTGTCACACACACACAGCTCACTGTGTCACACACACACAGCTCACTGTGTCACACACACACAGCTCACTGTGTCACACACACACAGCTCACTGTGTCACACACACACACAGCTCACTGTGTCACACACACACACAGCTCACTGTGTCACACACACACAGCTCACTGTGTCACACACACACAGCTCACTGTGTCACACACACACAGCTCACTGTGTCACACACACACAGCTCACTGTGTCACACACACACAGCTCACTGTGTCACACACACACAGCTCACTGTGTCACACACACACAGCTCACTGTGTCACACACACACAGCTCACTGTGTCACACACACACAGCTCACTGTGTCACACACACACAGCTCACTGTGTCACACACACACAGCTCACTGTGTCACACACACACAGCTCACTGTGTCACACACACACACAGCTCACTGTGTCACACACACACAGCTCACTGTGTCACACACACACAGCTCACTGTGTCACACACACACAGCTCACTGTGTCACACACACACAGCTCACCGAGTCTCACACACAGCTCACCGAGTCACACACACACAGCTCAACGAGTCAAACACACACACAGCTCACTGTGTCACACACACACACACATACAGCTCACTGTGTCACACACACACCCTGCTCACTGTGTCACACACACACAGTTCACTGTGTCACACACACACAGCTCACTGTGTCTCACACACACACAGCTCACTGTCTCACACACACACACACAGTTCACTGTGTCACACACACACACAGCTCACTGTGTGACACACACACACAGTTCACTGTGTCACACACACACAGCTCACTGAGTCTCACACACACACAGCTTACTGAGTCTCACACACAGCTCACTGTGTCACACACACACAGCTCACTGAGTCTCACACACACAGCTCACTGAGTCTCACACACACACAGCTCACTGAGTCTCACACACACTGCTTACTTGCTGGCTACGGTTAGGAGCCTGCGGATGACTGTGGTGGGGGTAAACACACGGGCTGCGTGACTACAGGCGGCCGCTCTCCTGAGGAGGACACACGCACACAACAGAGAGAGCCTTTTTACTGACATTTGGGTTCAGTGCTCGTTGCAAGAAGCACCTACGAAGGCTGGCACGGCGCTACGCCTATGCGTGGGTGATGTGGCCAGCACAACGTCCCAGCCGCCTTTGTCTCCCCAATGCTAATGTTTTATGTGTTTTACACACACACACACACACGGCACCAGGTACTCATTTGAGGCCGAGCCGACCTAGGGGAGGTGGCCCGGGACCAGTTTCAGATTTTCGTCACTGACGATCCCAGCGAGTGGGAATTGAGCTCGGATTGGCGGGGCGTGCTAACCGCTGCGCCACCGCTCCTCGCTAGGCTCATCGACAAGACGCGCACACACACACACACACGCAAATACACATGTACACACAGGGACACCACACATGGACACGTATTTACACAGGCAAGCATGTTAAGGATATAGGCACAGGTACACACCCCCACTCACACACGCACCAACAAAGGTACACACCTTATGCGCGCGCACACAGTAGTACACACACAATCATGCAAGCCCATGCACGCACAGGTACACACGCACGCACGCACGCACACGGCAGGACACGTGTATATACACAGGCCCAGGTACACACACACACTCATGCACGCACCCACACAGGTACACACAGACACGCGCACACGACAGTACACATACACAGGGCCGGACACGAACACACACACAAGCGCACGAACGCACGCTCAAATAGCGAAGCTCTAGGGCCAGCCACTCCATGCGCCCTGCTCACGCCGGCGTGTGTCCAATAAGGGATGTGTCGGAAGTGAACAGGCGGACACGTGAATATCCACACTCACCGGGTTGCCAGCGGCTCCTCGAGAGCTCAAACAGCACGCTCGAGTCTCATTGGGTGCGAGGAGCTAACGCTAGGGGTGGGGGGTGGGCGGGGCAGGAGCGGACGTAGGGCGGCGCGCCCAATCGGATTTGAGCGTGGAGAGCCGTTCAAAACGGATTGGTCGACGGGAAAAACTAAACGGAGACGAGGGGGGGGAGGCCGTTAGAGCGGAGCGGTGGGTGGGGGGGGGAACCGAAGAGGGGGGATCAGTGGAGAGTCGTGGAAAGTTCTGGAGAGGATGAGGGAGAGAATACACGGGGCGGATAGAAGGTGGGGGCGGATTCGGAGTGCCTGCTGCGCGGAAGACGGAATTAAGGCAACGTTCAAGACTCATCTGGCTGGAATTTCTCCGCACCAGCGACTGGATATGGACGCTGTGCATGTATGCGTTTCCATGTGCGTGCGTGAATGCATGCGTGCATAGAAATTCTTAAGCGATTTGTATACCTTCCCTGTACTTTGCACTCCAATCAGTGCTTCCGCACCGTTTTGTGTTGTAACATTCTGACCACGTGACCCAAGTGGACACCTGTGAATACGAACTTTAGAGCTCATTGCATTGCCTCCATACTGATGCATATTCTCACGTGGTGCATTGCGTGCGTACACATGTATGTGTGGACGTGTTGCCGTGTGTTGGTTTGCACGCCTATCCACTTGCATGCCCATGCCTGCCCGTTGTGTATGCGTCAGTCAGGTGTGGCGTGGTGCTGGCCACCCACCCCCTCGTGTGCCGTGCCGGCCTTCATAGGTACTACTCGCTAACAGCACTTGCCCCGAAAGTGAAGGCTATAAGGGGGGGTCTTTGCTTTTGTTCGTCAGTCAGTTAGCAACGCTCGCAAAAAAACGAATGACGGAGCGCCGGGCAGCTAACACGCAGTTTTAGTGTAGGAGGAGGAGGGGGGGGCACAGGTGGTGCATCTGCCAGCCATCTCAGTCAGCCAACCCATCATGGTACCTCGATCTAACGGTGCACCTAGCCTGGCACAAGCGCCGTGGTGACGCCAACGCAGCTTCGTCGCGAACGCCGGTTGTTGTTGTTTGTTTGCACGTGTGTAAGGATGTTTACCCGCGCGTCCGTGAATGTGACAGCACGTGTACATGTGTATGCAACTGCACCACCTGCATGCAAGTGTGCACGTGTGTGTAAAGACGCATGTCCTTGCATGCCCAGCCACTGCATGCCCAGCCACTGCATGCCCAGCCACCGCATGCCCAGCCACTGCATGCCCAGCCAGCTTGTTTGGTCGGATAGAGGGGGCTAAATGGGCGTGGCACGGGCTAGAGAAGAGATGGAGTGATGTGGTACAGGAAGACGTGGAGCTGAGTGGACTTGGTGATGACTGGTACCAGCGGGATCAAGATCGGCCTCTGTGGAGGAGGCTCGTAAAGGACGCTGCTGCTTCTGCTGCTGCTACTGGGGAGTTGGAGGCAGTCGCCCTCCAGAAACAACGGAGGGCGGAGGAACGACGCTCACAACAACGAGCGGAGCGCCGGGCGGCTAAAACGCAGCAAGTTGGCACAGTAGGGAGCACAGTTGGTGGACATGCCAGTCATCTCAGTCAGTCAACCCATGTCCCATGACCTCCTGTCAGTAAGCTTTCCACACCTGCACGTGTCCTCATGGTGCACCTTGCCTTGTACAATCACTGTGGTCATGTCAGCACTCACTCAGTAGCGAACGGCACTTGCTGTGCATGTATCTGCATACGTACATTTGTGCACGTGTGTGCATACACGTGTGTGCATACACGTGTGTGCATACATGTGTGTGTGTGTACGCGTGTTTGTGTACGCGTGTGTGTGTGTACGCGTGTGTGTGTGTACGCGTGTGTGTGTGTACGCGTGTGTGTGTGTACATGTGCGTGTGTACACGTGCGTGTGCGTACCGTGTGAATCGAGGTCGTCGCTGGGTGGGACGCCACCACCGTCCGTGAACTCGTGGGGAGGGTCCGGTTTGCAGTGCCCGCAGCAGCAGTTGCAGCAGCAGCACAGGCAGCAGCAGCAGTAGCAGGCGGTGAGGATCCCACACACCACGAAGCAGGCCTGGGGAGACGCGGGGGAGATGCGGGGGGACGGGGGGGGGAGAGACAGAGGGGTGAGAAACACGGAGGCGGTCACAGAATTACAATATGTATTCCTACTCGAGGAATCCGACGAGCTATAAAGCTCTTTTTCAGATGTGTAAGCCGGGTGTTTGGAGCGGGGCACGAGATAAGAACGTCACAACAACAACAACAACACAATGGGAAAGAAAGGAAAACAAACACAACTAAACCACCCCCACATCGTTCCAGGCAAAGCCCACTCAGGTATTAACTTATTCAGCAGTGACCTGACCACAAATGCTATCTCAACAAAGTGGGCCCAACATTTGGACATTTACAGCACCGAACATAAGACGCGGGGGGGGGGGGAGCATTCCAAATGATTAGGTCTAGGAAGTGTCATCATCAACCACGACCAATCCACTGCTGGATGAAAGCCTCCCAAAGTCCTTGCCAGCGCCTACAGTTCTGCAGGGGCTACAGGCAGCACCCCATGCCTGCCATGACATTACTGATTCCAATTCCTGACCTTACCCTAGCACGAGCCATGCGCCTAACCCTCACACTACCTCAGCCTGACCAATACGAACCCTCATTGTATGTGTGTTGAACTTCTTTCGCACCATACGCAGCCAACCGTGCTAATCGGAGTTGCAGTGTTGAGTCTATGGGCAGTGTTAAGTCCATGGGCAGTGTTGAGTCTATTTCTAGTGTTAGTCTATGGGCAGTATTGAATCTATTTGTAGTGTTAGTCTATGGGCAGTGTTGAATCTATTTGTAGTGTTAGTCTATGGGCAGTGTTGAATCTATTAGTAGTGTTAGTCTATGGGCAGTGTTGAATCTATTAGTAGTGTGAGTCTATGGGCAGTGTTGAATCTATTAGTAGTGTTAGTCTATGGGCAGTGTTGAGTCTATTAGTAGTCTTAGTCTATGGGCAGTGTTGAGTCTATTAGTAGTGTTAGTCTATGGGCAGTGTTGAGTCTATTAGTAGTGTTAGTCTATGGGCAGTGTTGAGTCTATTAGTAGTGTTAGTCTATGGGCAGTGTTGAGTCTATTTGTAGTGTTAGTCTATGGGCAGTGTTGAGTCTATTTGTAGTGTTAGTCTATGGGCAGTGTTGAGTCTATTTGTAGTGTTAGTCTATGGGCAGTGTTGAGTCTATTTGTAGTGTTAGTCTATGGGCAGTGTTGAGTCTATTAGTAGTGTTAGTCTATGGGCAGTGTTGACTCTATTAGTAGTGTTAGTCTATGGGCAGTGTTGAGTCTATTTGTAGTGTTAGTCTATGGGCAGTGTTGAATCTATTAGTAGTGTTAGTCTATGGGCAGTGTTGAGTCTATTTGTAGTGTTAGTCTATGGGCAGTGTGTATGTTGAACTTCATTACCATCGTACGTAGCCCACCGTGCTGATCGGAGGTGTGGGGGAAGGACAACACAACAATGAGGAGCTTCAGTCTCTGCGCGCGTGTCTCAGGGTTTCTCTGTTAATCTAGGGGTCTGTCTGTGAGTCCAATAAAGAAATCAAGTAAGCTGAATCCTTGATTCCTTCTGGAACACAGTCACAGGGTTCAAATGTTCGCGCCCAACACGGAGTTCCGGGGCGTTCAGGCCCATTTACACCACCGAGTCTAACCTCGCCAAACCGCAGACGCTAAACAACCGCTCACCAAAACAAAAAAGAGGGGGTGGGTGACCAGCACCGCGCGCCCGGCCACATTTGTCTCCCGAGTGGCGATGTTTACCACACACCGCACCAGCTTACCCATCCGAGGCCGAGTCAACATAGGGGAGGCCCTCGGGACCATTTCAGATAATCGCCACCGGCGTTGGCCGCGAGTGGGAATCGAACCCGGGTCCGCGGGGGTTCGCAACGCAGCGCAGCCAGGCGCTCACCGCCACCTCGACCACAGCCACCCGCTGAGCAGCGAGTATGGTCGACGAACAACCCTGGGGCCTGTCAAGCAGGCCGTCACCCCTTGTCGCCCCTCCCCCACCCCCCTCCCCGTGCCCGCACCTTGACCCAGGGGCTGGAGAGCACGAAGTACGTGTTCACGTTCTCCTCCCCGAACTGCTCTGCGATGTAGAGGCCCATCGAGCCGTATTGATCGTAGACGCTCTTCTTCGTGGGGTCCGACAGGATGCTGTTGGCGCTGTTGATCTCCTGAAACTTCTCCGACGCGGTTGGGTCATCCGGGTTCTTGTCCGGGTGGAACTTCAGCGCCAGCTTCCTGGAAACGGGCGGGCGGGGCGGGCGGGGGGGGGGGGGGGGGGGGCGGGCAGCGGAGGTCGGAGGCGGGGCGGGGGGGGGGGCACGGTCAGGGCGGATGGTTGCGGCTGTGGCTGGGCTACATGGGGATACACGCGTCCCCAAACGCGTCCCCAAACGTGTCCCCAAACGTGTCCCCCAACGCGTCCCCAAACGTGTCCCCAAACGTGTCCCCAAACGTGTCCCCAAACGCGTCCCCAAACGTGTCCCCAAACGTGTCCCCAAACGTGTCCCCAAACGTGTCCCCAAACGCGTCCCCAAACGTGTCCCCCAAACGTGTCCCCAAACGTGTCCCCAAACGTGTCCCCCAACGTGTCCCCCAAACGTGTCCCCAAACGCGTCCCCAAACGTGTCCCCCAAACGTGTCCCCAAACGTGTCCCCAAACGTGTCCCCCAACGTGTCCCCCAAACGTGTCCCCAAACGTGTCCCCCAAACGTGTCCCCAAACGTGTCCCCAAACGTGTCCCCCAACGTGTCCCAAACGTGTCCCCAAACGTGTCCCCAAACGTGTCCCCCAACGTGTCCCCCAAACGTGTCCCCCAACGTGTCCCCCAAACGTGTCCCCAAACGTGTCCCCAAACGTGTCCCCAAACGTGTCCCGGTGTAACCCGTGTCCCCAAACGTGTCCCCAAACGCGTCCCCAAACGTGTCCCCAAACGTGTCCCCAAACGTGTCCCGGTGTAACCCGTGTCCCCGCGCGCCTTCCCCGTGTCCCCATCTCTCCGTCTTCCCCCATGCGTCCCCCCCGGTGCCCCGTGTCCCCCCCCCCCCCCCGGCGCGTGTCGCCCCCCCCCCCCGCCCCCCCCCCCGCCGCGTGTCCCCGTGTACCTGTACGCCTTCTTGATGTCGTCGGGCGTGGCACCCTTGCGCAGGCCCAGCATGAGGTAGAGGCTCTCGCCGGACGTGGACATGGAGCGCTGGCGCCCATCGGCCCCCGGGGGACCGCCGCGCGGGGCCGCCATGCACGCAGCCTGCACACACACACGCGCGTGCAACAAAGGCAAAAATCCCCCGGATAGCATTCATAGACTGCTGGGGCAAGTGCTGTTAGCGAGCAGCACCTGTGAAGGCCGGCACGGCACACGAGGGTGGGGGGTGGGGTGGCCAGCACCACGCCCGGCCCGGCCTTCGTCTGCCTCGCGACGATGTTTACTACATCGCAGCAGGTATTCGTTTGAGGCCGAGTCGACCTAGGGGAGGCGACGCTGCGCTGGCAGTGGTGAACAAACAAACAAACAACAACAACAACAACACCCACGAAGCCCATGATCCCCTATATATAGCTCGGCTATGAAGAAGGCCCATTGCCTAAAACGTCACCCGTTTTAACATAGATTTAATAAATATATTTGATTTTGACAACCCTGTGGTCCCTATATATAGCTCGGCTATGAAGGCCCATGGCATGAATCGTCGCCCGTTTATTAAAAAAATAATTAATATATTTCATTTTTATGGCAAGTATTATTGAAGAACATGTTCAGTATTTTGTATAGATTTTGCATTGGTCCGCGTGTACTATACTTGCCTTTGATCTGTTCTCCCGACAATTGAATCTCAAAGCTGGTGTTCAGTAAACAACAAGTGAATGATGCTGCACGTAGACTCTCGTCTCGAGTGCTTGAACCAGGTGAGAGAGAACGCGAGAGTGAGACCAGGATGAGTCGCGGTGGCTAGGAGATGTTAACAACCTCGCCTGGTATGCAGGAGGTCGTGCGTTCGATCCCAACCCAGACGCCTGCTGCTGTGTATTTGGAGTTTGCGTGTCTCATCATCATCATCATCACGGTGGCTAGGAGATGTTAACTACCTCGCCTGGTATGCAGGAGGTCGTGCGTTCGATCCCAACCCAGACGCCTGCTGCTGTGTATTTGGAGTTTGCGTGTCTCTCTCTCATCATCATCATCACGGTGGCTAGGAGATGTTAACAACCTCGCCTGGTATGCAGGAGGTCGTGCGTTCAATCCCAACCCAGACGCCTGCTGCTGTGTATTTGGAGTTTGCGTGTTCTCCCCCACCGAGAATCGAACTCTGGTCGCCGGGTTCGAAGCGCAGCACGCTAACCGCTACACTACCACTTACCACACACACACGCACGCACGCCTGGCCGCCTTTGTCTCCCTCGGGGATGGCGTTAACACCGCGAGATGTTATCTGCATCGCCTGCTATGCAGGAGGGTCGCGAGTTCGATCCCGACCCTGATGCCTGCTGTATATTTGGAGTTTGCAGTGTGTCTCTCTCTCTCTCGCTCCCCGTGGTGGCGTGGATTTTACTCCGGGTCCTCTGGTTTTCCCCTCCACATTCGTAAAGAGTCAACATCACGCTCTTAGAGTATTTGGCTCCTGCTATACATTTCCACACGATGATAAGCCACTTCGCTGAGCGATCATTTGTGGCCAGGTCACTTCTGAGAAAGAGCTACATAACAACACAGCTTAGTGGAGCCTTACCTGGTAAAATAAAAAAAAATTGTTTAAGTTTAGTCCCATTTCACATGAATGACCCACCCCCGGCTCGCCTAATTGACAAACACAAGGGCACTTAAATTTCGATTTAAAGCTTTCGTGACTGCAGGGATTCATCTTCTCGGTTCTTTCGGCAAAGTCACGTAGAAGGGAAACAATAAAATAATAAAAATTTAAAAACATAATAATTATGCTTTATTATTTTATGTTTTATATGTTTTTATTCATCTTTTATTATGTCCCTTATACGTGACTTCACCGAAAGAACCAAGAAGACAAGAGCACTTTTCCAGGACATGTAAATATTTAAACCAATTTAAACAGAGATACGTGCCCTCTCAAGTACCCACTTAGGTACCGTACACTCCAGAGTACGCGGTCAACTACAAAGACACACACACACACTCATTGACACACGCTAACATACACACACACACTGAAGTGCGCACTCAATTACAAAGATTCGCCTTCAACAACAGACTGTTGGGGCAAGTGCTGTTAGCGAGCAGCAGCTATGAAGGCCGCACGGCACACGAGGGGGTGGGTGGCCAACACCACGCCCGACCGCCTTTGTCTCCCCAGTGGCGATGTTTACGGCACACCGCACCAGGTACTCATTTGAGCCCGAGTCGACCTAGGGGAGGCCCAGGACCGGTTCGGATAATCGTCACTGGTGTTGGCCGTGAGCGGGGGATCAAACCCGGGTCGCCGAATTCATAGCGCAGCGTAGCGCTAACCGCTACACTATGCTGTTAGCGAGCACACAGGCACACACGAACACTCACACGTACACACACAAAGACAAAGATTCCCATTATAGCCTGTAACAGACTTTTGGGGCAAGTGCTCTTAGCAAGCACCTATGCAAGCCGGGATGGCACATGAGAGAATGGGTGGCCAGCACTACGCCCGACCGCCTTTGTCTCCCTAGTGGCGATGTTTACACACCGCACCAGGAACTCATTTGAGGTCGAATCGACCTCGGGGAGACCCATAACCGGTTCAGATGATCGTCGCTGGTGTTGGGCCTTGAGCGGGAATCGAACTCGGGTCGCCGGGTTCGTAGCGCAGTGCACTACGGTAACCACCAGACTTCCGCTCACCACCCTCACACACTCAATGCCACATTCGCGTGCAAAAACATTCGAATGCAGAATTTAGCACACTTACACATAAGAGTTAGCAAATCTCTGGGAGGCCCATGAGGGACACGTGGTCGTGAGATTGCAGTCAGCCCGCTCCCTCCTGAAATGAGTGCCCTCCCCGTTCTTAGACAACCCCACCCACTGAACCACAAGCCCCTCTGTATAGAGGTAGCCCTTGCCTTACAAACACCCCCCCACTTTCTAACACCCCAACTTTATAACACCCCCACTTTATAACACCCCCCACTTTCTAACACCCCCCCACTTTCTAACACCCCCCACTTCCGAACACCCCCACTTCCGAACACCCCCACTCCCGAACACCCCCACTTCCGAACACCCCCACTTCCGAACACCCCCACTTCCGAACACCCCCACTTCCGAACACCCCCACTTCCGAACATCCGACTTACAAATAAACGACTTGCTAACACCCGTCTTACGAACACCCGCACTTAAGAACTAGCTTCCATTAAATATTTACTGTGGTTTTTTTTAACACCTACTTAAAACGCTAACTCGCACACGCAAACCGAACCGCGGGTCAGCCTCGCGCTGTGAGCGAGTGTTTGTGTGTGTGTGGCCATTTAAACTTACACTTGATTACTGTGTACCGACCGAGAAAACCGTTTGACTTACGAACGGGTCTCAGGAACTAATTGTGTTCGTAAGTCAAGCACTGTCCGTACACCACCGTGGCAGCTGCACGCCCCGACTCGACAGGAGAATGCAGCGGGTGCACAAATGTAGACTCCACCTGTTACGCCTGTATGGGATACAGCGTTTCCCCCTCGCACGCAAAGGGGGTTTTCTCAGGGTGATCCGGTTTCCTTCCGCACACGGTGGCGAGATGTTAACTACCTCGCCTGGTATACAGGAGGTCGTGGGTTCGATCCCGACCCCGACGCCTGTTGTCTATTTGGAGTTGCACGTCTCTCTCCACGTTTTAGAATCAACATGCGTTTTAAGAGCATGTGGTGGCTATAAACGTCCACGCGACAAGCCAATTCTCGTTGAGCTGTCAATTGTGGCACGGGGTCGCTTCCGAAAAAGAGCCACAAAGCTCCGTGAAATTTAAACAGTTCATAAAAAATGGTTCAAAACACTCATTCAAAAGCCAATAACACACCTTAACATATATATAGGACCGCAGAACTTGGGCAATTGGTGGCGCCAAGTCGTTTCGCTCCCCCAGAGCGAGCGAATATCGTGTAGCGGGCGACACGATAGAAGTTGAAATTACTATTATTATCAGCTGTGCGGGAAACCAGTTATAGATCATTATCATTTTTGTTTTCTCTTTTCATGCAGTCACGCGCAGGAAAGTGAACCCTTTGGCCGGCCCTCCGTCACGAGTTAAGAATTGCCCTGGCACCCATTCAGGAAGACGCGCGAGCACCGACTGAGCAGAGGCTGAAGGTCAGTCGGGAAATGGTACCGGGGCACCGAGTGAATGAGCTATTTGGGCAAACACCACGTACGAGTACACGTACTATACGCGCGTACACGTAGAAATATACGCGTGGGCACATGCTACGCGAGTGCACACACGTATACTAATACGTGTTACACAGACTACACGCGTGCACACACGCAGTAACACACGTAGTAACACACGTGGAAGCACAGACCCCCGCCCCCCCCCCCCCACGCATGCGCACATACCAACAAACGCGTCCACACACCGCACATCATACACCACAATACAACTCCTCGCGTGTCAAGCGGACAAAGGCGGCCACTTGCATCGCGCGCACTTTCAGATGGCGATTCGGCGGCCGTCTGGAACGTTCTTCCTTCCGATATCGGGAAGCCACTGGGAGCTGCGTAACTTTTAAATGATCTACAGCTGTGGTCCTTCTTAGCCTTTAGTGCAGCCTTACACCCCTTTGGTTATCAATCGTTAACACGTACGTAATGTGAATAAACACAGAGGGTTTGTTGAAACAGAGCAAGCCGTAACGCGCAACGTGCGCGTGCTCAATTTGTGTTGTGACGATTTAACTGACCTCCCAAAACAATCTGGCCGTGTCTCGCCCCTCCCCAGGAAGGGCATCTCGCACCTCCAGGGGCCGAGTGCATAAGAACCACTGATCTCGATTGACAAACCCCTTTTCCTGAGAACAGCTTGTTGTGTTATCGTTTGTTGTTCCCGGCCCCCCCCCACCCACGCGCCTCCAATCAGCACGGTTGGCTACGTACGGCGCGAAAGAAGTTCAACATATACAGACACGCACACAACGCTCCCCAATTGTGTGCGTACACTAGCACGTGTCTGCGAATACAAACCGCACCTGCAAATCCCCGACCCAACATCGAGTACTGGTGAGTCGGCACTCAAAAGGGTACGGCACAGGCGACACGTGTCAGGGCTAAACAGGAAATACTAGTACGAACGACATTACAAGGCGTGTTTTGTATGTATGTGTTGAACTTCTTTCGCACCGTACGTAGCCAGCCGTGCTAATCGGAGGTGCGGAGGGGGGGAGGGGCAAAACAAACTTTATACTCTTTGGTCCTTTCGGTAAAGTCACGTGGGTATAAAATAAAATAAATGACGACGTTTCGATCGCAACACAAGCCGGTCGTCCTCAGGCGGAAGAAACATATTTCGAAACGTGATTTTATTTTTTTTGCCCACGTGACTTTACCGAAAGAAGCAAAGAGTGTGGATTCCTGCAGTCGTGAAAGCTTCAAATCAAAACAAACTTTACGCAAAAATTTAAAAAAAACAGGTATTGCGTGCGTTCTTTTGGACTCAAAAAACGGCAGAATGGACATACATAATGTTTGTTAACGGCCAATAACCCAACCAATAAACGATATCCCTTAAGAATTTCTATGAATTACAATAACGCCAACGGCCCACTGGTCTTCGGACCTGATTGGCTCACAGGTGACGACGTCACATTGGCTCACAGGTGACGACGTCACATTCATCCCTCTCAGGGGGAGGATTTCTCCACAATTCTGGCTGTTGCCTGATGATGCCGGTTGTTGCCGCTGCTGCTGCTGGAGTTACCGGGCCAAATGTCACGGTGCTCGAATTGTAAACGTTGTGCAGGTGACTTAGGACGGCTCGACTTGAAACCCCCCCCCCCCCGCTTTTCCGACCTTTCTTACAGCAAATAAATAAGACCTCCCACAGTATCGACCAAAACTTGTATCTACGACCCCCGAGTCGGTGAGCGACGGTAATCTGCGCGTAATCATGCACGCACACTCAGCTTTGATCTTCCGCCGTATGCGTATGTTACAGCATCGGCCGACAGGCTGCAGCATTGCCGGGAACGAACGCAACTTTCTCTAGCGCAAAGCGCTTCACTTGTAGATTTGTTTTCGCCTATCGCTGCCGCGTCTGAGAAGAGGAAATGCGATGCACGTGCAGAAAAGTGCTGAAGAATTTTCAAATGCGTTTGTTTTTACCTAACAAATGTTTGTAAACGTTACGTTCAGTGTTTGTTCGGGTTATTTTCGTGGTCAATTATGGTATTTGTATGGTGTGTAAATGGGTTTCCAGGAACAGAACCCCAAAGTTTAACATTGCGCCGATGGGAAATAAGGGTTCGACTAAGATCGAACGCGACCGTCTGTCCAGGAACCAATTAGGTCGGAGGTATGGGGGTCGCCTGGAGTGCGTTTACTCTCCAACAAAACCGGCGTGCTGAACTGGTAACTATCTGGCATGTTTTATATACCAGTGACGTGCGGTGAGGTCAATGGCTGGGGAGGCACTGGCTGGTATCAGAGCCAGATTTACACACTAAGCGAGGCGTGTTCTCGCTGAGGGGGGCGTGTTCTCACTGAGGGGGGCGTGTTAGACACGCCCCCTCAGTGAGGCAGATGTGATAGCCGCCTCCCCTGGTGCTTTTTCATTGCAGTTTCATGACGAGACCAGCGAGCCTAAATATCTTTATACACTTACGTGAAACAAGTTACCTGGAGTATGGACGGCGAGGACATGAAATGAAGGGGTCTACAAACATTACATTGGTGACACACTGAGATAGTAACAGGCACGCGCTTATTGCCTACGCTCCATCCAGTTACTGAGGGGTTGCGCAATCAGAGGGGAGGCTGAGCTTGTCGCTGCCTCACCTCTCGTCTCTTCCTGTATTTGCAGCGGAGCTCCGCAAATTTGGCGATTTTGACTCTGAAAATGACTGGAATCGTACAGAAATGACATTTATAACACCGATCGGTGGAAAAATCTTAATATTTATTTTATTTGATTATTTTTTTTCGTAACGGCTATTTTCATTGGAGTATGACAGGTGAGGCTCTGCCTCCCCCGCCTCCCCTGACCGCACGTCCCTGTCTGTGGGTCTCTACGTGACACAAGCGGTGTCGCGCACTGCGACCCCGAATTCGATTCCCGCTCACGGCCAAACACCAGTGACGATTATAATTATCTGATCCGGTCCTGGGCCTCCCCCAAGGTCGAGTCAGCCACACCTCCGATTAGCACGGTTGGCTAAGTACGATGCGAAAGAAGTTCAATATACATACATACAAATGAGTACATCGCCACTGGAAAGACAAATGCGACCGGGCGTGGTGCTGGCCACCCACCCCCTCGTGTGCCGTGCCGGCCTTCGTCGGTGCTGATCGCTAACAGCAACTTGCCCTCACTGCCTGTTCAAGGCTATACGGGGGATCTTTATCTATAGGTGAGCGAAGTGGCCAGTCACGGGCAGAGTAGACTAGGAAAGTCGATAGCACCCACAGTGGGTAAGGGATTTCCAGACCAGAGGGTCAGCGGCAGAGGAGAGTGAGGGACTTCCCACTGAGCGCTGGTTGACTGGGGGTTTAGAGACAAAGCCTTGGTTGCTGGAGCCTGCTGTATATTTGGAGTTTGCGTGTCTCTCTCTCTCATCATCATCACGGTGGCTAGGAGATGTTAACCACCTCGCCTGGTATACAGGAGGTCGTGGGTTTGATCCCGACTTTGACGCCTGTTATATAGAATTTGAGGTGTCGCTCTCTCTCCCTCCGTGGTCACGTGGATTTTCTCCAGGTCCTCCGGTTTTCCCTGCACATTTAAAAGCATGGGCTTAGAGCATTTGGCTGCTATACATTTCCACGTGCTTAGCCACTGCGTTGAGCTATAATTTGTGACCGATTCGCTTCTGAAAAATAACCTACATAGCTCAGTTGGGGTATTACCTGGTTAAAAAAAGACGTAGTTTTAAAAGTTCGACCCGGGTTCTGCTTTCAGTTCCTCTGTGAGCAGTGAGTGGGGGGGGAGGCAGTGGGTGACGGCACGAGATGGATTGAGATGGAGGAGAGGGATAGACCAGTGTTCTTCACTAATTTTCAGTGGGGGCAGTGAACACTTTCGGCGATAAGAGACATCGGTGTGTGAGTGTCGCCATACATCTGAAACCATTGGGGTTAGACAACACGATGGGGAGGAGCGGTGGGGTGGGGGTGTTTTCACTCTGTGTGTATTGTCGAGAACCGCACTGAAGACCGTCAGGGGCCGCGGGCCTTGCAGTGAACACCGCTGGGGCAGAGTGAGGGTGGGAAATGTGGGGAGAGAAGAGAGCGAGCGAAAGGGGAAATGTAATGGGGATGGAGCGACGGAGGGAATGAATGAGAGAGTGGAGGTGGTGAGAGAGCTCGGAATGGAGAGAGGCAGAGAAGGCGCAAAGAGGGGGAGAGATGGAGGGCAGGGAGGGGGTAAATTTAGCCTCGAGGCCCCGTAATGTCGGATAAGAAGGCTTATCGAGGCAAAGCCAAGAGGATTAAACCTGCACGGCTTTAAGGTTGGGTGGGAGACGCGGGGGTGGGAGACGCGGGACACGGGGTGGGAGACGCGGGGGTGGGAAAGTGTGACGGTGAACGACGGTGGATTGGCAAGATAAGAGGCGCATGGTGGTGAAGGAGACGCAAGGATGGAGCCCGCGTGTGAAAGTGACACACGGGGGTGTGAGAGGGAGGAGGGGTGGAGAGAGGCCGGCGTGAGCGAGACGCTGCGTAACCGAGGGAGTCACGACACGGGACGGAGTAAAAGCGACAACACAGACACACAACCGCGTTACTGGACGAGTTCACCGGACCCCGCCCCCGCCTGGTTCCGGGTCCACCGCCCGGCCGGGACGCCGCGACCCCGGCCTGCGCCGCTATCCGAGGACCGGCCGCACTCCCCTCCCCACCGCACGCGCTAGGCCGCAAACCCGCGCGACTCACCCTGAACGCGACGAGCTTGCGATGACCGCGGTCGCTCGCTCGTGCGGCTGTCGCGGTCGCTCGCGGGCTGTCTGCGTCGTTCGCTGCTGAGGGTTTCCCCCTCTCCTCCTCCTCAGTTAGTCCCCTCGACTCGCCATTCCTGCGCTGCAGTGAACGCGATGGCCCGGTTCACCAGCGTCACTCTGATAAGAATCGAGGTGGGTGGGGGGGCGGGTAGGTGTGATGACATCACGACGCACGCCGCCGTTGGCTCTCGACGTCATCACGTTGAGTGCGTGCAGTGCGTCGGACGCACGTGCACGGTGGTGGTGGGGGGGTAAGGATTTCGCGCGGCGGTCGTCGTGCGCGGTGACGCAATCACGTAACAAAGTCGCGCGCGGTGACGTCACCGCGTTGGGTCTGAGGTGCCCCGCGGCTGCTGCCGTGACGTCTTTCGCCGGATTCTCCTCGGCGGTTCTTGACGTCACCATTACGTATTAGATCATCGCGTAAGTAATTGTGACGTCATCGCGCAACGTAACCATACTTCACCACGCCGGTCTGCGGGTTTAGATTACATGGCTTGCTAGAAATATCCACGCGATAAGCCGCTTCGTTAGGGACCGTCCATAAATGACGTCACGCACCTGGGAGGGGGGGGGTCAGACATTTGTTACGATGTGTGACGAGGGGGGTTGAGAAATTTGACGTCACATCAAAATGCGCAACTTTAAATAGATATAGAATTGTTATGACAACACTAATTGTTATAACAACACTCCTACAACATCAGAGTACAATAGTTTAAAGCGATTTGAAGCATGTTTAATTTTCAAAATGTAAATATTGTTTTGGGGGGGGGGCAGAGCTTTGTGACGTCATATTTGAGGGGGGTCTGACTTTTTGTGACGCCGTGTGACAAGGGGGGGGGGTCATAAATCGTCCAAAATCGCGTGACGTCATTTATGGACGGCCCCTTAAGCTATCATTTGTGGCCAAATCGCTTCTGAAAAAAAGCTAATAGCTCAGAATACGAATCGGAATACTTATTTACGAGGTAAAATTTAAAGTTAGTTTTACTGGTAGGAAACGTAGTGGACTGGAAGCCCAACCGGGATTAATTCTCACAGGGGGCAGGGGATTAATTGTGTATGTCTGTGGATGTCTGTCCACGTGGGAGGGGTGGGGCTGGGTGGAGAGGGGAGGGTAGGGAGGGCCTGGGTGGGGAGGGTGGGGAGGGTGGGGAGGGGAGGGTGGGGAGAGGTTGAGTGGGGAGGGGGTGGGGCTGGGTGGGGAGGGGCTGGTCACCCCGTGGTGCCCTTATATGGACTGGAAGCCCAACCGGGATTAATTCTCACAGGAGGCAGGGGATTAATTGTGTATGTCTGTGGATGTCTGTCCACGTGTATCCGGACACCCGGATAAAATGGGAGGGGTGGGGCTGGGTGGAGAGGGGCTGGGTGGGGAAGGGAGGGTGGGGAGGGGCTGGGGGAGGGGAGGGGAGGGTGGGGAGGGGGTGAGTGGGGAGGGTGAGGCTGGGTGGGGAGGGTGGGGCTGGGTGGGGAGTGGGAGGGGTGGGGCTAGGTGGGGAGGGGCTGGTCACCCCGTGGTGCCCTTATAAAACTCAACGTTTAACCTACTCACGCCGGCTTGTGCGGAATACACCACGCGGTGCCGCCGTTGACCCTGGCCATTGACCGAGCAACCCAACGTTCCTACCAGCTCCCTCCGCAGGAGAATGTGTTTATTTATATTAATTTGTGATTTGCTTAACTTCCCCTAAACTTTGCACTGCTATCGTTTTTTTGCGCTGTTTGTTGTAACATCGTGACCCCGTGTCCCTACAGGACATCCGTGCAAAAGAGCTTTACAGATCATCGGATTCCTCCTCCAGTATAAGTAAATATTCAGGTTCTGTCGAAGGCAGGGAGTGAGGGGGGCATAGTGGTGCAGTACAACGGTTGATTTTGCTGCACGACCTCCGCAGAACCAATGCATAGCAGAGCCCATAAGGGGCCGTCCATAAATGACGTCACGCCATTTTTGGACGATTTTTGACCCCCCCCCCCCCTCGTCACACGGCGTCACAGAAAGTCAGACCCCCCCTCTCAAATATGACGTCACAAAGCTCTGCCCCCCCCCCCAAATGAATATAAAACACGCTTCAAATCGCTTTAACTATTGTCATTGTAGTGCGTATTTAATGTGGCGCTGCACTCTGATGTTGTAGGAGAAAACATTTATTAAAAAGTCTATTTAATGAAGTAGAACGTGTTGTCTATATTCATTTAAAGTTGCGCGTTTTGATGTGACGTCACATTTCTCACCCCCCCCCCCGCCGCCTCGTCACACATCGTCACAAATGTCTGACCCCTCCCCCCGCCCCCAGGTGCGTGACGTCATTTATGGACGGCCCCTTAAGCAGCAGCAAACCAGCAGCACCCTGTGCTCACCTTCCTGGGCTGTTCACAACTGCTCGCGTTAAGTGGCCAGCAACGAGCAGCACGACTGCCAAAGTCTTAACATGTGAATCGGTGTGACGCGTGTTGTGAATTTGAGCAGCGAGGTTGTTGTTGTTTGTTGTTGTCGACGTCGATAGATTTGGGAGGGGATTCCAGAGTGGGACGGTGCGAGGGAAGAAGTGAGAGAGACGTGAGGTGACAGGCATTGTGGTGAGTGAGTGCTTAAGTGGGTGAGTGAGTAGTTGAGTGGGTGAGTGAGTAGTTGAGTGGGTGAGTAGTTGAGTGGGTGAGTGAGTAGTTGATTGGGTGAGTGAGTGATTAAGTGGGTGAGTGAGTAGTTGAATGGGTGAGTGAGTAGTTGAGTGGGTGAGTAGTTGAGTGGGTGAGTGAGTAGTTGAATGGGTGAGTAATTGAGTGGGTGAGTGAGTAGTTGAGTGGGTGAGTAGTTGAGTGGGTGAGTGAGTAGTTGAGTGGGTGAGTGAGTAGTTGATTGGGTGAGTGAGTGATTAAGTGGGTGAGTGAGTAGTTGAATGGGTGAGTGAGTAGTTAAGTGGGTGAGTAGTTGAGTGGGTGAGTGAGTAGTTAAGTGGGTGAGTAGTTGAGTGGGTGAGTGAGTAGTTGAGTGGGTGAGTGATTGAGTGGGTGAGTAGTTGAGTGGGTGAGTGAGTAGTTGAGTGGGTGAGTGAGTAGTTGATTGGGTGAGTGAGTGATTAAGTGGGTGAGTAAGTAGTTGAATGGGTGAGTGAGTAGTTAAGTGGGTGAGTAGTTGAGTGGGTGAGTGAGTAGTTGATTGGGTGAGTGATTGAGTGGGTGAGTAGTTGAGTAGTTGAGTGGGTAAGTGAGTAGTTGAGTGGGTGAGTGAGTGGAATGTGAATTAATGGACGGTCAGTGGATGAGTGAGCGGGGTGAGTGAATGCCCAGTGAGCGAGGTGTGAGTGGTTGAGTAGGTGAGTATTTGAGTGAGCGGGGTGTGAGTGGTTGAGTGGGTGAGTGGTTGAGTGAGCGGGGTGTGAGTGGTTGGGTGGTTGAGTGAGAGGTTGACTGGGTGAGTGGTTGAGTAGGTGAGTGGTTGAGTGGGTGAGTGGCGTGTGAGTGAATGGGCGGTGAGTGGTTGAGTGGGTGAGTGATTGAGTGAGCGGGGTGTGAGTGGTTGAGTAGGTGAGTGGTTGAGTGAGCGGGGTGTGAGTGGGTGAGTGGGTGAGTGGCGTCTGAGTGAATGGGGGGTGAGTGGTTGAGTGGGTGAGTGATTGAGTGAGCGAGGTGTGAGTAAGTGGTTGAGTGGTTGAGTGAGCGGGGTGTGAGTGGGTGAGTGGTTGAGTGAGCGAGTTGTGAGTGGGTGAGTGAGTGGTTGAGTGAGCGAGGTTGTGAGTGGTTGAGTGGGTGAGTGGATGAGTGAGTAGGGTGTGAGTGGTTGAGTGGCTGAGTGGTTAAGTGAGCGAGGTGTGAGTGGTTAAGTGAGCGAGGTGTGAGTGGTTGAGTGAGCGAGGTGTGAGTGGTTGAGTGAGTGGGGTGTGAGTGGTTGAGTGGCTGAGTGGTTAAGTGAGCGAGGTGTGAGTGGGTGAGTGAGTAGGGTGTGAGTGGTTGAGTGGGTGAGTGGTTGAGTGAGCAAGGTTGTGAGTGGTTGAGTGGGTGAGTGAGTAGGGTGTGAGTGGTTGAGTGGCTGAGGGGTTAAGTGAGCGAGGTGAGTGGTTGAGTGAGCGAGGTGTGAGTGGGTGAGTGAGCGAGGTTGTGGGTGGTTGAGTGAGTGGGTGACGTTGTGAGTGGGTGAGTCGGTGAGTGAGCGAGGTTGTGAGTGGGTGAGTGAGCGAGGTTGTGAGTGGTTGAGTGAATGGGGTGTGAGTGGGTGAGTGGTTAAGTGAGGTTGTGAGTGAGTGGTTGAGTGAGATTGTGAGTGCGTGAGTGAGTAGGGTGAGTGGTTGAGTGATTGAGTGAGGTTGTGAGTGCGTGAGTGAGTGAGTAGGGCGAGTGGTTGAGTGGATGAGTGGTTGAGTGAGGTTGTGAGTATTTGAGTGGATGAGTGAGGTTGTGATTGAGTGAATGAGGTTGAGTGCGTGAGTGAGTGGGGTGTGAGCGAGTGGGCTGTGTTGTGACCAACAGTGTGGACGGAAAGCAGGAATGAATGAGTGAAGTTCACGCGAACCAGTAGCCATGGCAGCGGAAAGTCGTCGCAGCAATAGAAGAACGACTGTGCATGGTGGTCGACCCATACAATCACTGCCCAGGTGCCACCCTGCTTGGCCGCTGCACGCAACAGAGAAGCAGTTCCATATAAAGGACCCGGTTCGTGTCACGGTTGGGAATGTGGAAGTCTGCGAGTTGAACTTTAGTCTGGTGTCTTCTTATCGGCCGTTTTGCGTCCCGTGGTATGTTTGTGCAAAGCACCGCGTGTCGGGTCCACTGACCTTGGTTACCCCTTTTGTGTTGAACTTCGCTACAGTCGACGGCCATTGTCCACAGACGAACAATGGCCGTAGATCCACATTGCCAATAGATCCACATTGCCCATAGACCCACATTGCCCATAGACTCACATTGCCCATAGACTCACATTACCCATAGACCAATATTGCCCATAGACCCACATTGCCCATAGACCCACATTACCAACAGACTCACATTGCCCATAGACTCACATTGCCCATAGACTCACATTGCCCATAGACTCACATTGCCCATAGACCCACATTGCCCATAGACCCACATTACCAACAGACTCACATTGCCCATAGACTCACATTGCCCATAGACTCACATTGTTCATAGACCCACATTGCCCATAGACCCACATTGCCCATAGACTAACATTGCCCATAGACTCACATTGCCCATAGACTAACATTGCCCATAGACCAACATTGCCCATAGGCTAACATTGCCCATAGACTAACATTGGCCATAGACTAACATTGCCAAGAGACCCACATTGCCCATAGACTCACATTGCACATAGACTAACATTGCCCATAGACTAACATTGGCCATAAACTCACATTGCCCATAGACCCACATTGCCCATAGACCCACATTGCCCATAGACTCACATTGCCCATAGACTAACATTGCCCATAGACTAACATTGCCCATAGACCCACATTGCCCATAGACTCACATTGCCCATAGACCAACATTGCCCATAGACTCACATTGCCCATAGACTAACATTGCCCATAGACTAACATTGCCCATAGACTACAATTGCCCATAGACTAACACTGCCCATGGACTAACATTGCACACGGCCTAACATTGTACACGGACTAACATTGCACACGGACTAACATTGTACACGGACTAACATTGTACACGGACTAACATTGCACACGGACTAACATTGCACACGGACTAACATTGCACACGGACTAACATTGCACACGGACTAACATCGCACACGGACTAACATTGTACACGGACTAACATTGCACACGGACTAACATTGTACACGGACTAACATTGCACACGGACTAACATTGCACACGGACTAACATTGTACACGGACTAACATTGCACACGGACTAACATTGCACACGGACTAACATTGCACACGGACTAACATTGCACACGGACTAACATTGTACACGGACTAACATTGTACACGGACTAACATTGTACACGGACTAACATTGCACACGGACTAACATTGTACACGGACTAACATTGTACACGGACTAACATTGCACACGGTCTAACATTGTACACGGACTAACATTGTACACGGACTAACATTGTACACGGACTAACATTGTACACGGACTAACATTGTACACGGACTAACACTGTACACGGACTAACACTGTACACGGACTAACATTGTACACGGACTAACATTCTACACGGACTAACATTGTACACGGACTAACATTGTACACGGACTAACATTGTACACAGACTAACATTGTACACGGACTAACATTCTACACGGACTAACATTGCACACGGACTAACATTGTACACGGACTAACATTGTACACAGACTAACATTGTACACAGACTCGCATCGTCTCCAGACTCATTGCTCAGGCGCAGTCCTCCGGGACCGTCCATAAATGACGTCACGCGATTTTTAACCCCGCCCCCCACCCCGTCACATGGCGTCACAAAAAGTCAGACCCCCCCCCCTCAAATATGACGTCATAAAGCTCTGCCCCCCCCCCCAAACCATATTTACATTTTGAAAATAAAACGTGCTTCAAATCGCTTTAAACTTGTCATTGTAGTTGCGTATTTAATGTGGCGCTACACTCTGATGTTGTCGGAGAAAACATTTATCAAAAAGTCTATTTAATTAAGTAGAACGCGTTGTCTATATTCATTTAAAGTTGCGCATTTTGACGTGACGTCACATTTCTCAAACCCCTCCCCCCTCGTCACACATCGTCACAAATGTCTGCCCCCCACCCCCCTCCTCCTCCTCCCCAGGTGCGTGACGTCATTTATGGCCGGCCCCTCGTGTTGTTGTTTTGTTTGCGTGAGACCGTCAGCGGCCGACTCGTCCACGCGGGGGAGTGCCTGGGACACTCTGACCTCTGACACCCACCCGGCGACTGGAGCCCCACAGCATGGAGTAAAGAGTGGATGACTTTATTGTCAGGAATGAGGAGGAGAGGGGGGTGGTGGTACAGTAGTAGTAGCTTTTATAAAGAGGGAAACGGCAGAATGCACTTTTTGGTCCAAAGATAATGTAACATAGCATCATCATCATCATTCAGCATCGCCGAGAACTCAACACTTAAAAAAACAACTCTCTCTCTCTCTCCAGAACTCATCACTCAAACACTCTCTCTCTCTCTCCAGACTCATTCTCTCCAGAAATTATCACTCAAACACTCTCCAGAACTCCTAACTAAAACACTCTCTCCAGACTCACTCTCTCTAGACTTACTCTCTCCAGACTTACTCTCTCCAGACTCACTCTCTCCAGAAATCATCACTCAAACACTCTCCAGAACTCCTAACTCAAACACTCTCTCTCCAGACTCACTCTCTCCAGAAATCATCACTCAAATACTCTCCAGAACTCATCACTCAAACACTCTCTCTGTCCAGACTCACACACACCAGAACTCATCACTCAAACACTCTCCAGACTCACTCACACCAGAACTCATCACTCAAACACTCTGCAGAACTCATCACTCAAACACTCTCTCCAGACTCACTCGCACCAGAACTCATCACTCAAACACTCTCCAGAACTCATCACTCAAACACTCTCTCTCTCTGCAGAACTCCTCACTCAAACACTCTCTCCAGACTCACTCGCACCAGAACTCATCACTCAAACACTCTCCAGAACTCATCACTCAAACACTCTCTCTATGCAGAACTCACGACTCAAACACTCTCTCTCTCCAGACTCACACACACCAGAACTCATCACTCAAACACTCTCCAGAACTCATCACTCAAACACTCTCTCTCTGCAGAACTCATCACTCAAACACTCTTTCCAGACTCACTCGCACCAGAACTCATCACTCAAACACTCTCCAGAACTCATCACTCAAACACTCTCCAGAACTCATCACTCAAACACTCTCTCTCTGCAGAACTCATGACTCAAACACTCTCCAGAACTCATCACTCAAACACTCTCTCCAGACTCACTCGCACCAGAATTCATCACTCAAACACTCTCCAGAACTCATGACTCAAACACTCTCTCTCTGCAGAACTCATCACTCAAACACTCTCTCCAGACTCACTCGCACCAGAACTCATCACTCAAACACTCTCCAGAACTCATCACTCAAACACTCTCTCTCTCTCTGCAGAACTCATCACTCAAACACTCTGCAGAACTCATCACTCAAACACTCTCTCTCCAGACTCACTCACACCAGAACTCATCACTCAAACACTCTCAAGAACTCATCACTCAAACACTCTCTCTCTCTGCAGAACTCACGACTCAAACACTCTCTCTCTCCAGACTCACTCGCACCAGAACTCATCACTCAAACACTCTCCAGAACTCATCACTCAAACACTCTCTCTCTCTGCAGAACTCATCACTCAAACACTCTCCAGAACTCATCACTCAAACACTCTCCAGAACTCATCACTCAAACACTCTCTCTCTCTCTGCAGAACTCATCACTCAAACACTCTCCAGAGCTCATCACTCAAACACTCCTTTCAGTAGCTGAGCCCAGGACTCAAAGATCCACTGCAGGAACGCGACCCATGAACCTCACCACAGCGAGTGCTGCGGAGAATGTACTGTAGGTAGTGAGTACTGTAGGTAGTGAGTACTGTAGGTAGTGAGTACTGTAGGTAGTGAGTGAGTACTGTAGGTAGTGAGTACTGTAGGTAGTGAGTGAGTACTGTAGGTAGTTAGTACTGTAGGTAGTGAGTACTGTAGGTAGTTAGTACTGTAGGTAGTGAGTACTGTAGGTAGTGAGTACTGTAGGTAGTTAGTACTGTAGTGAGTGAGTACTGTAGGTAGTGAGTACTGTAGGTAGTGAGTACTGTAGTGAGTGAGTACTGTAGGTAGTGAGTACTGTAGGTAGTGAGTACTGTAGGTAGTGAGTACTGTAGGTAGTTAGCACTGTAGGTAGTGAGTACTGTAGTGAGTGAGTACTGTAGGTAGTGAGTACTGTAGGTAGTGAGTACTGTAGGTAGTGAGTAAGTACTGTAGGTAGTGAGTACTGTAGGTAGTGAGTACTGTAGGTAGTGAGTGAGTACTGTAGGTAGTGAGTACTGTAGGTAGTGAGTACTGTAGGTAGTGAGTGAGTACTGTAGGTAGTGAGTACTGTAGGTAATGAGTACTGTAGTGAGTGAGTACTGTAGGTAGTGAGTACTGTAGGTAGTGAGTGAGTACTGTAGGTAGTGAGTACTGTAGGTAGTGAGTACTGTAGGTAGTGAGTGAGTACTGTAGGTAGTGAGTACTGTAGGTAGTGAGTACTGTAGGTAGTGAGTGAGTACTGTAGGTAGTGAGTACTGTAGTGAGTGAGTACTGTAGGTAGTTAGCACTGTAGGTAGTGAGTACTGTAGGGAGTGAGTGAGTACTGTAGGTAGTGAGTACTGTAGGTAGTGAGTACTGTAGGTAGTGAGTACTGTAGAGAGTGAGTGAGTACTGTAGGTAGTGAGTACTGTAGGTAGTGAGTGAGTACTGTAGAGAGTGAGTGAGTACTGTAGAGAGTGAGTGAGTACTGTAGGTAGTGAGTACTGTAGAGAGTGAGTACTGTAGAGAGTGAGTACTGTAGAGAGTGAGTGAGTACTGTAGAGAGTGAGTGAGTACTGTAGGTAGTGAGTACTGTAGGTAGTGAGTGAGTACTGTAGAGAGTGAGTGAGTACTGTAGAGAGTGAGTGAGTACTGTAGGTAGTGAGTACTGTAGAGAGTGAGTGAGTACTGTAGAGAGTGAGTGAGTACTGTAGGAAGTGAGTACTGTAGGTAGTGAGTACTGTAGAGAGTGAGTACTGTAGGTAGTGAGTGAGTACTGTAGGTAGTGAGTGAGTACTGTAGGTAGTGAGTGAGTACTGTAGGTAGTGAGTACTGTAGGTAGTGAGTACTGTAGGTAGTGAGTACTGTAGGTAGTGAGTGAGTACTGTAGGTAGTGAGTGAGTACTGTAGTGAGTGAGTACTGTAGTGAGTGAGTACTGTAGGTAGTGAGTACTGTAGTGAGTGAGTACTGTAGTGAGTGAGTACTGTAGTGAGTGAGTACTGTAGGTAGTGAGTGAGTACTGTAGGTAGTGAGTACTGTAGGTAGTGAGTGAGTACTGTAGGTAGGTAGTGAGTACTGTAGGTAGTGAGTACTGTAGGTAGTGAGTGAGTACTGTAGTGAGTGAGTACTGTAGGTAGTGAGTACTGTAGGTAGTGAGTGAGTACTGTAGAGAGTGAGTACTGTAGTGAGTGAGTACTGTAGGTAGTGAGCACTGTAGGTAGTGAGTGAGTACTGTAGAGAGTGAGTATTGTAGAGAGTGAGTCAGTACTGTAGTGAGTGAGTACTGTAGCTAGTGAGTGAGTACTGTAGGTAGTGAGTACTGTAGGTAGTGAGTACTGTAGGTAGTGAGTGAGTACTGTAGGTAGTGAGTCAGTACTGTAGAAAGTGAGTACTGTAGAGAGTGAGTGAGTACTGTAGAGAGTGAGTACTGTAGGTAGTGAGTGAGTACTGTAGGTAGTGAGTACTGTAGTGAGTGAGTGAGTACTGTAGGTAGTGAGTACTGTAGAGAGTGAGTGAGTACTGTAGGTAGTGAGTGAGTACTGTAGTGAGTGAGTACTGTAGTGAGTGAGTACTGTAGCTAGTGAGTGAGTACTGTAGAGAGTGAGTGAGTACTGTAGGTAGTGAGTACTGTAGGTAGTGAGTACTGTAGGTAGTGAGTGAGTACTGTAGAGAGTGAGTACTGTAGGTAGTGAGTACTGTAGGTAGTGAGTGAGTACTGTAGAGAGTGAGTACTGTAGGTAGTGAGTACTGTAGGTAGTGAGTACTGTAGTGAGTGAGTACTGTAGTGAGTTAGTACTGTAGAGAGTGAGTCAGTACGGTAGGTAGTGAGTGAGTACTGTAGGTAGTGAGTGAGTACTGTAGAGAGTGAGTACTGTAGAGAGTGAGTGAGTACTGTAGGTAGTGAGTGAGTGAGTACTGTAGGTAGTGAGTGAGTGAGTACTGTAGGTAGTGAGTGAGTGAGTACTGTAGTGAGTGAGTACTGTAGGTAGTGAGTGAGTACTGTAGTGAGTACTGTAGAGAGTGAGTACTGTAGGTAGTGAGTGAGTACTGTAGAGAGTGAGTACTGTAGTGAGTGAGTACTGTAGAGAGTGAGTGAGTACTGTAGGTAGTGAGTACTGTAGAGAGTGAGTGAGTACTGTAGGTAGTGAGTACTGTAGGTAGTGAGTACTGTAGGTAGTGAGTACTGTAGAGAGTGAGTACTGTAGGTAGTGAGTGAGTACTGTAGTGAGTGAGTACTGTAGAGAGTGAGTACTGTAGTGAGTGAGTACTGTAGAGAGTGAGTACTGTAGTGAGTGAGTACTGTAGAGAGTGAGTACTGTAGGTAGTGAGTACTGTAGTGAGTGAGTACTGCTGGTAGTGAGTGAGTACTGTAGGTAGTGAGTACTGTAGGTAGAGAGTGAGTACTGTAGGTAGTGAGTACTGTAGGTAGAGAGTGAGTACTGTAGGTAGTGAGTACTGTAGTGAGTACTGTAGTGAGTACTGTAGGTAGTGAGTGAGTACTGTAGTGAGTGAGTCAGTACTGCTGGTAGTGAGTGAGTACTGCTGGTAGTGAGTCAGGGAGTTTACCAGCAGGGCGCTCGTCACCCCCCCCACTCAGCACTTAGTCTCCCGGTCGCTGCTATCACACCTGCCCACCATGGCCCCCCCGTGGGACCCCCGGTGGGCCCCCCCGTGGGACCCCCGGTGGGCCCCCCCGCGGGACCCCCCGCGGGGATCCCCACCGTCCGTGAGGTCCTCGTACGAGCGGGCGCGGGTCCCCTCCGTCTGAGACCCCTGAGACCCTTCCGCCCCGGGATCCTCGGGGATCGTCTGCATCTCCGCGGGCGACAGCTGCAGAGGGGGCCGTGCCTGCGGGGGCGGCCCCCCGTAGCCGTGGGGGTGGTGGGGGGCGCCGCCCCCCCCGTAGCCGTAGTAGGGGGCCCCCGGCGCGCGGCTCTGCGGGGTCTGGATGCAGTTTCGCCGGACGACGCGGAAAGGGGCCGAGTCGCTGCTGTTCAGCTCCGCGGTCTGGAGGTCGCCAAAGACAAAGGTCACGAAAGACAAAGGTCGCCAAAGACAAAGGTCGCGAAAGACAAAGGTCACGACAAAGGTCACGAAAGACAAAGGTCGCCAAAGACAAAGGTCACGAAAGACAAAGGTCACGAAAGACAAAGGTCACGAAAGACAAAGGTCGCGAAAGACAAAGGTCGCGAAAGACAAAGGTCACGACAAAGGTCACGAAAGACAAAGCTCGCCAAAGACAAAGGTCACGAAAGACAAAGGTCACGAAAGACAAAGGTCGCGAAAGACAAAGGTCGCGAAAGACAAAGGTCGCGAAAGACAAAGGTCGCGAAAGACAAAGGTCACGACAAAGGTCACGAAAGACAAAGGTCACAAAAGACAAAGGTCGCGAAAGACAAAGGTCGCCAAAGACAAAGGTCGCCAAAGACAAAGGTCGCCAAGGACAAAGGTCACGAAAGACAAAGGTCGCGAAAGACAAAGGTCGCCAAAGACAAAGGTCACAAAAAACAAAGGTCACGAAAGACAAAGGTCACGAAAGACAAAGGTCGCGAAAGACAAAGGTCGCCAAAGACAAAGGTCACGAAAGACAAAGGTCGCGAAAGACAAAGGTCGCCAAAGACAAAGGTCACGAAAGACAAAGGTCGCGAAAGACAAAGGTCGCCAAAGACAAAGGTCGCCAAAGACAAAGGTCGCGAAAGACAAAGGTCACGAAAGACAAAGGTCGCGAAAGACAAAGGTCACGAAAGACAAAGGTCACGAAAGACAAAGGTCGCCAAAGACAAAGGTCACGAAAGACAAAGGTCACGAAAGACAAAGGTCACGAAAGACAAAGGTCGCCAAAGACAAAGGTCACGAAAGACAAAGGTCGCCAAAGACAAAGGTCGCGAAAGACAAAGGTCACGAAAGACAAAGGTCACGAAAGACAAAGGTCGCCAAAGACAAAGGTCACGAAAGACAAAGGTCACGAAAGACAAAGGTCGCGAAAGACAAAGGTCACGAAAGACAAAGGTCGCGAAAGACAAAGGTCACGAAAGACAAAGGTCGCGAAAGACAAAGGTCACGAAAGACAAAGGTCGCGAAAGACAAAGGTCACGAAAGACAAAGGTCGCGAAAGACAAAGGTCACGAAAGACAAAGGTCGCGAAAGACAAAGGTCGCGAAAGACAAAGGTCACCACCGCCCTCACTCCGTGTACCCCGAACGAGTCTGTCGGGGCAAGTGCCGTTGACGAGCAGAGCTCTATGACGGCCAGAACGGCACACGAGAGGGGGTGGGTGGCCGGCAGCACGCCCGGCCGCCTTTGTCTCCCCACCCCCCCCCCCCCCCCCACGATGTTTTTACACACCGCACAGAGGTACTCATTTGAGGCTGAGTCGACCTAGGGGGAGGCTCAGGACCGGTTAAGATAATCGTCACCGGTGTTGGCCGTGAGCGGGAATCAAACTCGGGTGTCGGGGGCCGTATTAACCACTGCACTGCCGCCCCACCCCTTGATCACGGGGACACGCACGCACACACACACGCACCTATGCACACACACACGCGTACACGCACGCGCGCGCACGCTCGCACGCACGGGCACGTACGGTGGCGAGCTGTAAACTCCCGGCCGTCTGTCTTTATAACTGCTTAACATGTTTAGTTTCCTGTCCTTCCCCAGCACGTCCCGTTGGCATGGTTGCCGACGTACGGTGCGAAAGAAGTTCAACACGGGTGTGCAGGAGGTCGCGGGTTCGATACCGACCCTGATGCCTGTTGCATATTAGGAATTCGCATGTTCACCCTCCCTGTGATCATGAGGATTTTTCTCCAGGTCCTCCGGTATTTCCTCCCTTCACATTCAGAATCGACATCACGCGTTTAGAGAAAGTGGCTGCTGTAAACTTCCACGTGATCAGCCACTTCCTTGAGCTACCAGTTGAGGCCAGGTCACTTGTGCAATAGAGCTATGCAGCTCAGTGGGGCCCTTGCCCAGTAAAAATAAAAAAAAATAGTTCAAAAGTTTGTAGTTTAGAACGTATCGATGTTATAATAATTTCATAACACACGCAGACTATCGGGAACCAATATTACGATTCCCTAATAATAATAATAATAATTCTAAAAAGTGGGTCGTTACTCCCTCCTCCACCCAACGCGGGCCCACAGCCTGACGATGCCTGTATGTGACGACCGGCAAAAACGTCGGACTAACCCGACAACAACATCAACGTCACACCGGTGGTGCTGGTGCCGATGATGCTCAAGCGGTGATTGCACTGGCAACGCAGTCAGCCAAAGGGCCCATTGCCCGCAACGTGTGACCTCTTGCATAAACATAGCGCGTCAACCCACAACGCTTTCGCCTGCACTCCTGCACAGGGAGATGTAACGCTCAGGCCCATACGGCGTACGGCCGTTGCATATGCGGACATTCTTTATGCGTCCCTTGCAT
Organism: Petromyzon marinus; assembly: GCF_010993605.1. Classification (NCBI taxonomy): domain Eukaryota; kingdom Metazoa; phylum Chordata; class Hyperoartia; order Petromyzontiformes; family Petromyzontidae; genus Petromyzon; species Petromyzon marinus. Next base: position 10,701,095 of record NC_046111.1, read on the forward strand.
TGTGTTTATCCCTAGCGATGGAAGCTGTAGGGTGGACGTTGAGATTTACGTGACAAATAAGGTCCGAATTGGTCTGTAATCGAGTAGGCACTGAAAAGGGGTTAGGGGCCGTCCATAAATGACGTCACGTGATATTTAACCCCCCCCCCCCCTCGTCACACGACGTCACAAAAAGTCAGACCTCCCCCCCGTCAAATATGACGTCACAAAACTCTGCCACGCCCCCCCCCCCCCCACAAAACCATATTTCCATTATGAAAATAAAACACGCTTCAAATCGCTTTCAACTATTGTCATTTGTAGTGCGTATTTAATGTGGCACTGCACTCTGACGTTGTAGGAGTGTTGTTATAACACAATTGTTATAACAATTCTATATTTATTTCAAGTAGCGCATTTTGATGTGACGTCACATTTCTCAAACCCCCCCACCTCGTCACACATCGTCACAAGTGTCTGACCCCACCCCCCCCCTCCCCCCGAGGTACGTGACGTCATTTATGGACGGCCCCTTAACAGGTATCCATACGTTGCTTTCGCCGCAACACACCGGCGTCTCGAGTAATTTGTTTGATCCACGGATCACGAAGAGGGGGGGGAGGGGGGTAGCAGTCCACTCGGAATGTCGACCGCCAACCGAAGTGAGAGCAAAATCTGCCGCAGGAGATTTGCGCATCAAGACGGGGGGAGGGGGGGTGGAACGCGTCTGCGGAGTGACAGCCCGTAGCGGTCTTCCTCGAACTGGGCTCTCCATCGCTAGGAGAGCTGTCGCAGATGCCACGGTGACACCTCTGATTAAGTCGGACCATCATCGGATGCCCCGTGCTTTAAACGCAGCTTCGCATTGCATTTGTGCCATCCGCCAGCGTTTGTGTGTATGTTGAACTTCTTTCGCGCTGTACGTGGCCAAGAAGTGCTAATCAGCGGTGCAGTGTTGAGTCTATGGGCAGAGTGTGTGTATGGTGAACTTCTTTTGCGCCGTACGTAGCCAACCGTGCTAATCGGAGGTGCGGGGGAAGGACAACCACACTAAACGCAGAAAGAAGTTTTAAAGAAATGAGCTTTCAATCTATACTTAAAAGTGCATAGCTCTAGTGGCTTTCTAATATCGGAAGGAAGAGCATTCCAGACGGCATCTGAAAGCGCGCGATGTGATGTTCGATGGCTAGCCAAAAGCCGAATTTTTAACTTGTTTCGCATTGTACGTAGCCAACCGTGCTAATCAGAAGAGAAGTGTTGATGGCTCTCTGCTGGCAGAAGAGGTCAAGGGACAGGCCCGGCAGGTGCCATGGGTTGACTGACTGAGATGACTGGCAGACGCACCACCTGTGCTCCCCACTGGGCCACCTTGCTGAATGTCATCCTGTCATCCGCCAGCGGCTACACTCATTGTTGCGAGCATCGCTCCCGCTCAATTGTGAGCCCACTGAGAGAGACATGGACATTGTGAACCCACTGATGAGAGACATGGACATTGTGAACCCACTGATGAGAGACATGGACATTGTGAACCTACTGATGAGAGAGACATGGACACTGTGAACCTACTGATGAGAGACATGGACATTGTGAACCTACTGAGAGAGACATGGACATTGTGAACCTACTGATGAGAGACATGGACATTGTGAACCCACTGATGAGAGACATGGACATTGTGAACCTACTGAGAGAGACATGGACATTGTGAACCCACTGAGAGAGACATGGACATTGTGAACCTACTGATGAGAGACATGGACATTGTGAACCCACTGATGAGAGACATGGACATTGTGAACCTACTGAGAGAGACATGGACATTGTGAACCCACTGAGAGAGACATGGACATTGTGAACCTACTGAGAGAGACATGGACATTGTGAACCTACTGAGAGAGACATGGACATTGTGAACCCACTGAGAGAGACATGGACATTGTGAACCCACTGATGAGAGACATGGACATTGTGAACCTACTGAGAGAGACATGGACATTGTGAACCTACTGATGAGAGACATGGACATTGTGAACCTACTGAGAGAGACATGGACATTGTGAACCCACTGAGAGAGACATGGACATTGTGAACCCACTGATGAGAGACATGGACATTGTGAACCCACTGATGAGAGACATGGACATTGTGAACCTACTGAGAGAGACATGGACATTGTGAACCCACTGATGAGAGACATGGACATTGTGAACCCACTGATGAGAGACATGGACATTGTGAACCCACTGATGAGAGACATGGACATTGTGAACCCACTGAGAGAGACATGGACATTGTAAACCTACTGATGAGAGACATGGACATTGTGAACCCACTGATGAGAGACATGGACATTGTGAACCCACTGATGAGAGACATGGACATTGTGAACCCACTGATGAGAGACATGGACATTGTGAACCCACTGAGAGAGCCATGGACATTGTGAACCTACTGATGAGAGACATGGACATTGTGAACCTACTGAGAGAGACATGGACATTGTGAACCTACTGAGAGAGACATGGACATTGTGAACCCACTGATGAGAGACATGTACATTGTGAACCCACTGATGAGAAACATGGACATTGTGAACCTACTGATGAGAGACATGGACATTGTGAACCCACTGAGAGAGACATGGACATTGTGAACCCACTGATGAGAGGACATGGACATTGTGAACCCACTGATGAGAGACATGGACATTGTGAACCCACTGAGAGAGACATGGACATTGTAAACCTACTGATGAGAGACATGGACATTGTGAACCCACTGATGAGAGACATGGACATTGTGAACCCACTGATGAGAGACATGGACATTGTGAACCCACTGATGAGAGACATGGACATTGTGAACCCACTGAGAGAGCCATGGACATTGTGAACCTACTGATGAGAGACATGGACATTGTGAACCTACTGAGAGAGACATGGACATTGTGAACCTACTGAGAGAGACATGGACATTGTGAACCCACTGATGAGAGACATGTACATTGTGAACCCACTGATGAGAAACATGGACATTGTGAACCTACTGATGAGAGACATGGACATTGTGAACCCACTGAGAGAGACATGGACATTGTGAACCCACTGATGAGAGGACATGGACATTGTGAACCTACTGATGAGAGACATGGACATTGTGAACCCACTGAGAGAGACATGGACATTGTGAACCCACTGATGAGAGGACATGGACATTGTGAACCCACTGAGAGAGACATGGACATTGTGAACCCACTGATGAGAGGACATGGACATTGTCTGGGCATTTCCATGCTTCTGGCCGACACACGCGGTGATGCTGCGGGTGACTCACGCTCGCCGGCAGGAAGTGCATGACCTTGCTTTCCTCAAACTGGCGGTCGAGTTTCTTGTCCTGGATGGGTGCACACACGCACACACGCACACACGCACGCACACACGCACACAAGCAAGCACAAAAAGATCCCCCGTGTAGCGTTAATAAACTCATAGGCCAAGTGCTGTTACCGAGTAGCGACGATGAAAATGGGCACGGCGCGCGAGGGGGCGGGATGGCCAGCATCACGCCCCACCGCCTTCGTCTCCCCAGTGGCAATGTTTACGCATCGCACCAGGTACCCATTTGAGGCTGAGTCGACCCCGGAGGAGGCCCCAGGACCGGTTTAGATAATCGCAATAATCACTGCAGGAGGAATATGATGAGCTGGACAGTTATTATATTCTTGGTTCTTTCGGTAAAGTCACGTAGATGGAAAACAAAACATCTAAAATTAAAAGCAAAAAACACACGACGTTTCGATCGCAACACAAGCGGTCTTCTCCGGGTGGAGAGAAAAGAAGAAGACCCGCTTGCGTTGCGATCGTAATATAGATTTTACCGAAAGAACCAGGGAGACGAATTCCTGCAGTCACGAAAATTTTACGTGTCAAGTTATTTTTTTTTTACAGATGTCCCCAGTAGGGGCACGGGGTCAGAAAAAATATATAAATGAAACTAAACTATTTTTGATCTTACTACGTAAAGCCCCACTGAGCGATTGGCTTAATTTTTCACATGCGACCTGGCCACAAATGAAAGCTTATTGTGTGTAGATTTATAGCGGCAAAATTAATCGAAATAATCAAAATAACAGACAAAGATCCTCCGTGTAGCCTTAACAGACTGTAAGGGGGCAAGTGCTGTTAGCGAGCAGCACCTGTGAAGGCCGAAACGGCACACCGAGGGGGTGAAGTGGCCAGCGCCACGCCCGGCCGTCTTTGTCTCCCCAGTGGCGGTCTTTACGCATTGCACTAGGTACTCGTTTGAGGCTGAGTCAACCTATGAAAGGTTCAGGACCGGTTCAGACAATCGTCACTGGTGCTGGTCGTGAGCAGGAATCGAACTCGGGTGGCCGGGTTCGGAGCACAACGTGCTAACCTTTGTACTACCCCCTGCCAAAGCAAAGACAAAGGTCCCTCGTATAGCCTTAACAGGCTATTGGGGCAAGTGTTCTTAGCTCCCCAAGCACACGTGCACACGCGCGCACCCACACACACACATTCACATTACCACACATACACATCTGTGAGCATGGGAACACATGCTTGCGTATGAGCGAGTGTGTAAGAGCGAGTGACTGAGGGCGAGCGTGAGAGTCAGGGTGAACGTGAGAGTAAGGGTGAGCGAGGGCGAGCGAGCGAGCGAGCGTGAGCGAGCGTGAGCGAGTGAAAGTGAGTGAGCATCGTACCACGCAGTGCACGAGGATGCTGAGTGGAACCCAGCAGATGAGGGAGAACACGAGCACGGAGCCCACGATGTTGTCCGCCAGGAACTTGCCTACACAACGACAAAGATCCCCCGTGCAGCCTTAACGGACTCTCGGGGGCGAGTGCTTTTAACCGAGGCCCCCTGTGAAAGCCGGCACGGCACACGAGGGGGAGGTGGGTGGCCACACGCGGGCGCAGAAATGAAGACAAAGATTCCCCGTGTAGCCTTAACGGACTACTGGGGCAAGTGCTGTTAGTGAGCAGCGCCTGTGAAGACCGGCACGGCACACGACAAGGCGTGGTACTCATCTGGCGCCGAGTCGACCTAGCGGAGGCCCAGGACTGGTTCAGATAACCGTCACCGGCGTTGGCCTCTAGCGCGAAACGAACTCGGGTCACCGGGGTCGTAGCGCAGTGCGCTAACCGCTGCACCACCGCTCCCCAAACGCGCGCACGCACACAAGCAAGCACACACGCACGCACGCGCACTGCCGCACACTGCCGCACTCACGGAAGCTGTTGATGTCGAGTTTGTCGATGAAGACCCAGAACCTCTCGATGGGATCCTGCACGGTCTTCTCACACTTTCCCTGCACCGCAACACCCACAACCAGCACCACCACCAGCACCGCCACGGCCACAGTGTTAGCCACACCACCACAATGTTAACAACACCACCACCGCAGCCGAAGTGTTCTCGACATCGCCAAAAAACGTGTGTCAGCAAAGCCATACACAGTGAGTGTCCGGAGCGGTGTAAACATCCCCCCGGGGGGAGACGGAGGTAGCCGGATATGCGTGCGTGCGTGCGTGCGTGTGTGTGTACGCACGTTGCCATCGCAGAATCCCACGGAGCAGGTCTTGCCCTTGCGGAGACGCTTGCGGCCTCCGTCCTGCTCGTAGAGCACGCACGGCCCGTCCGGAGTGACGCGGCAGCACACGGAGCACGCCAGGTCCACCTCTACGGGAGGCGGGCGGGGGGGGGGGGGGGGGAGAGGACGGGGGTCATGGGACGTGGGGGTAGGAGGGGACGCGGGGGTAGGAGGGGGAAGAGGGGTCACGGGGGTAGGAGGGGTCACGGGGGTAGGAGGGGTCACGGGGGTAGGAGGGGTCACGGGGGTAGGAGGGGGTAGGAGGGGGTAGGAGGGGGTAGGAGGGGGTAGGAGCGGTCACGGGGGTAGGAGGGGGAAGAGGGGTCACGGGGGTAGGAGGGGTCACGGGGGTAGGAGGGGGTAGGAGGGGTCACGGGGGTAGGAGGGGTCACGGGGGTAGGAGGGGGTAGAGGGGAAGCAGGCTCATGGGGACCCAGGGGCTGAGTGGACACACCGTGTGACAATGGTGACACAGATGATACCGACTGCAGGATGTCAGGATTTGCCTTCATCTCACATCAACCTTCCCATTGCCGTCGTCATCGTCATCATCGTCGTCATCGTCATCGTCATCATCATCGTCATCATCATCGTGGCCCCACACTGACAGGCTCGTGCTCTGCTGGAGTGGCAATTGACTGCCAGTAGGGGGCCGATGATGACGCCGACACTGATGATGATGTCAATTACATTGTCGACGACGATCGTGATGACGTCATTATTTAGTGACGTCGTCACTAAATGTTGCCATAAAAGATAATTCTCGTGACGTCATCGATGATAATGACAATAACACTGATGATCACAAAGACGGCGATGATGACAATGACCAATGACGATGATGATGATAGCACTGCTGATGATGCTGATGATGAAACTTTTAAAAACGACATCGCCATCAATGATGATGATAATGGCAGTCATCGATGATGATGGCCAATGATGACGATAGTGAAATCGTCATCGATGATGATGGCCAATGATGACGATAGTGAAATCGTCATCGATGATGATGGCCAATGATGACGATAGTGAAATCGTCATCGATGATGATGGCCAATGATGACGATAGTGAAATTGTCATCGATGATGATGGCCAATGATGACGATAGTGAAATTGTCATCGATGATGATGGCCAATGATGACGATAGTGAAATTGTCATCGATGATGATGGCCAATGATGACGATAGTGAAATCGTCATCGATGATGATGGCCAATGATGACGATAGTGAAATTGTCATCGATGATGATGGCCAATGATGACGATAGTGAAATTGTCATCGATGATGATGGCCAATGATGACGATAGTGAAATCGTCATCGATGATGATGGCCAATGATGACGATAGTGAAATTGTCATCGATGATGATGGCCAATGATGACGATAGTGAAATTGTCATCGATGATGATGGCCAATGATGACGATAGTGAAATTGTCATCGATGATGATGGCCAATGATGACGATAGTGAAATTGTCATCGATGATGATGGCCAATGATGACGATAGTGAAATTGTCATTGATGATGATGGCCAATGATGACGATAGTGAAATTGTCATCGATGATGATGGCCAATGATGACGATAGTGAAATTGTCATCGATGATGATGGCCAATGATGACGATAGTGAAATTGTCATCGATGATGATGATGGCCAATGATGACGATAGTGAAATTGTCATCGATGATGATGATGGCCAATGATGACGATAGTGAAATTGTCATCGATGATGATGATGGCCAATGATGACGATAGTGAAATTGTCATCGATGATGATGATAGTGAAATTGTCATCGATGATGATGGCCAATAATGACGATAGTGAAATCGCCATCGATGATGATGGCCAATGATGACGATAGTGAAATTGTCATCGATGATGATGGCCAATGATGACGATAGTGAAATTGTCATCGATGATGATGATGGCCAATGATGACGATAGTGAAATTGTCATCGATGATGATGATGGCCAATGATGACGATAGTGAAATTGTCATCGATGATGATGATGGCCAATGATGACGATAGTGAAATTGTCATCGATGATGATGATAGTGAAATTGTCATCGATGATGATGGCCAATGATGACGATAGTGAAATCGCCATCGATGATGATGGCCAATGATGACGATAGTGAAATTCTCATCGATGATGATGATGATGACGCTACTGACATTGTAATCTATGATGATAACGACCAATGATGACGCTGCTGACATTGTCATCTATCACGCTGATAATGACAAAATGATGATACCGTCATCGACGATGACTGATTATTACGACGACGATGACGATGACGACGACGATGACGATGACACCGCCACCGACGACGCCAGGCGCCTCCCTCACCCTTGCAGGCGCAGGACTGCAGGCCCACGGTCTCGCAGAACGGCTTGCATTGGCCCCCGTCGCACTTGCCCGAGTCCACGCACGTCGAGTTGTCGTCGGCGGGACCCGCCGGGGGGCACTCGCTGCTCACGCCTGCGTACGACACAGAGACGGGGGGGCCATCCGCCCCCTCTCCCGCGTCAGCCACAGCACGCGCTGCGGGGGACTCAAAATATTAGGAGGGGGGGGGGTTTGTTGTTGTTGTTGTTGTTGTTGTTTGTTTTTGAGCCACGGCATAATTGGCGAGCCATGGGTCGCCGTGGCTGGTCCCGGTGAGCTATCAGAATCAACGTCTTTGTTTAGACTGGAGTTGGAGCGATCCCAATAACCTACGAAGCTCTTTAATTCTTAGTTCTTTCTTTTATTGTTTTATATATTTTTTTATTATTTTGTTGTTTCCCTTCAACGTGACTTTACCGAAAGAACTAAGAACATGAATTACTGCAGTCACGAAAGCTTTAAATCAAAATTTTACGAAGCTCTTTGTCACAGATGTCGAGTGTCTCCCTGGCCAGGTGTGCCAGGAGGTCGTGGGTTCGACTTTTGGGGAACCGCGGTGGCTACGAGATGTTATCTCCCTCGCCTGGTGTTGCCAGGAGGTCGTGGGTTCGATCTCGACCCCGACGCCTTCTGCCGTACATTTGGAGCTTGCCTCTCTCACCGTGGTTTGTGTTTTTCCCTCTACACATTTATGAATCTAAATGCGTTTAGATCAATTTGGCTGCCGGTACACTCCCACGTGATAAGCCACTTCATTGAGCTACTCATTTGTGGGCAGGTCGCTTCTGGAAAAGTGCAGTACGTAGCTCAGAGGGCCTTAGGGGCCGTCCATAAATGACGTCACGCGATTTTGGACGATTTTGGACGATTTTTGATCCCCCCCCTTCGTCACACGGCGTCACAAAAAGTCAGACCCCCCCTCAAATATGACGTCACAAAGCTCTGCCCCCCCCACTCCATTTTTTTTTATACATGCATCAAATCGCTTTAAACGATTGTCCTTGTAGTGCGTATTTAATGTGGCGCTGCACTCTGATGTTGTAGGAGAAAACGTTTATTTAAAAAGTCTATTTAATTAAGCAGAACGTGTTTGTCTGTATTTATTTAAAGTTGCGCGTTTTGATGTGACGTCACATTTCTCAAACCCCACCCCCCCCTCGTCATACATCGTCACGAATGTCTAACCCCCCCCCCCCCCAAGTGTGTGACGTCATTTATGGACGGCCCCTTGCCTGGTAAAATAAGAAATAGTTGAGTTTACTTTTGGGGCAAGTGGTGTGAGCGATGAGCATCGATTATGTTAATTAGTTTTGTTGAGCCAGCCGGGCAGTGATTGGGCAAAACCTTCGTCCACTTATTCTTAGTTCTTTCGGTAAAGTCACGTTTTTGTTATTATTTTTTTATTGTTTTATATATATTTCATTATTTAGTTGTTTCCCTTCAACGTGACTTTACCGAAAGAACTAAGAATATGAATTACTGCAGTCACGAAAGCTTTCAATCAAAATTTTACTTTGTCCACTTGTCACGCAGGCGACTGGAGAGCACTTGCCTGCAGCGTGGTGGGTGTGGTGGGTGTGGTGTGGTGGGTGTGGTGGGTGTGGTGGGTGTGGTGGGTGTGGTGGGTGTGGTGGGTGTGGTGGGTGTGGTGCGGTGGGTGTGGGTGTGGTGGGTGTGGTGGATGTGGTAGGTGTGGTGGGTGTGGTGGGTGTGGTGGGTGTGGTAGGTGTGGTCGGTGGGGGGGGTGTGGGGGGTGTGGGGGGGGTGGTGGGTGTGGTGGGGGGGGTGTGGTGGGTGTGGTGGGTGTGGTGGGTGTGGTGTGGTGGGTGTGGTGGGTGTGGTGGGTGTGGTGGGTGTGGTGGGTGTGGTGGGTGTGGTGGGTGTGGTGGGTGTGGTGGGTGTGGTGGGTGTGGTGGGTGTGGTGGGTGTGGTGGGTGTGGTGGGTGTGGTGGGTGTGGTGGGTGTGGTGGGTGTGGGTGTGGTGGGTGTGGTGGATGTGGTAGGTGTGGTGGGTGTGGTGGGTGTGGTGGGTGTGGTAGGTGTGGTAGGTGTGGTGGTGTGGTGGGTGTGGTGGGTGTGGTGCGGTGGGTGTAGTGGGTGTAGTGGATGTGGTGGGTGTGGTGGGTGTGGTGGGTGTGGTGGGTGGTGGTGGTGTGGTGGTGTGGTGGGTGTGGTGTGGTGGGTGTGGTGGGTGTGGTGGGTGTGTGGTGTGGTGTGGTAGGTGTGGTGGGTGTGGTGCGGTGGGTGTAGTGGGTGTAGTGGATGTGGTGGGTGTGGTGGGTGTGGGGGTGGGTGGGTGCGGTGGGTGTGGTGCGGTGGGTGTGGTGGGTGTGGTGGGTGTGGTGGGTGTGGTGGGTGTGGGGGTGTGGTGGGTGTGGTAGGTGTGGTGGGTGTGGTGTGGTGGGTGTGGTGGGTGTGGTGGGTGTGGTGGGTGTGGTGGGTGTGGGGGTGTGGTGGGTGTGGTGGGTGTGGTGCGGTGGGTGTGGGTGTGGTGGGTGTGGTGGATGTGGTAGGTGTGGTGGGTGTGGTGGGTGTGGTGGGTGTGGTAGGTGTGGTAGGTGTGGTGGGTGTGGTGGGTGTGGTGGGTGTGGTGCGGTGGGTGTAGTGGGTGTAGTGGATGTGGTGGGTGTGGTGGGGTGGTGGTGTGGTGGGTGTGGTGGGTGGTGTGTGGTGGGTGTGGTGGGTGTGGTGTGTGGTGGGTGGTGTGGGTGTGGTGGGTGTGGTGGGTGTGGTGGTGGTGTGGTGGGTGGGTGTAGTGGGTGTAGTGGATGTGGTGGGTGTGGTGGGTGTGGGGGTGTGGTGGGTGTGGTGGGTGGGGGGTGTGGTGCGGTGGGTGGGTGTGGGGGTGTGGTGGGTGTGGTGGGTGTGGTGGGTGTGGTGGGGGTGTGTGTGGTGGGTGTGGTGGGTGTGGTGGTGTGGTGGGTGTGGTGGGTGTGGTGTGGTGGGTGTGGTGTGGTGGGTGTGGTGGGTGTAGTGGGTGTGGTGGGTGTGGTGGGTGTGGTGTGGTGGATGTGGTGGGTGTGGTGGGTGTGGTGGGTGTGGTGGGTGTGGTGTGGTGGATGTGGTGGGTGTGGGGGGTGGTGGGTGTGGTGGGTGTGTGTGGTGGGTGTGGTGGTGTGGTGGGTGTGGTGGGTGTGGTGGGTGTGATGGGTGTGATGGGTGTGGTGGGTGTGGTGGGTGTGGTGGGTGTGGTGGGGTGGTGGGTGTGGTGCGGTGGGTGGTGGTGTGGTGTGTGGTGGGTGTGGTGGTGTGGGGGTGTGTGGGTGTGGTGGTGTGGTGGGTGTGGTGGGTGTGGTGTGGTGGGTGTGGTGTGGTTGGTGTGGTGGGTGTAGTGGGTGTGGTGGTGTGGTGGGTGTGGTGTGGTGGATGTGGTGGGTGGGTGGTGGTGTGGTGGGTGTGGTGGGTGTGGTGTGGTGGATGTGGTGGGTGTGGTGGGTGTGGTGGGTGTGGTGGGTGTGGTGTGGTGGGTGTGGTGGGTGTGGTGGGTGTGTGGGGGTGTGGTGGGTGTGGTGGGTGTGGTGGGTGTGATGGGTGTGGTGGGTGTGGTGGGTGTGGTGCGGTGGGTGTGGTGGATGTGGTGGGTGTGGTGGGTGTGGTGGGTGTGGTGGGTGTGGTAGGTGTGGTGGGTGTGGTGTGGTGGGTGTGGTGGGTGTGGTGGGGTGGTGGGTGTGGTGCGGTGTGGTGGTGTGGTGTGTGTGGTGTGTGTGGTGGGTGTGGTGGGTGTGGTGCGGTGTGGTGGGTGTGGTGGGTGTGGTGGGTGTGGTGGGTGTGGTGGGTGTGGTGGGTGTGGTGTGGTGGGTGTGGTGGGTGTGGTGTGGTGGGTGTGGTGGGTGTGGTGGGTGTGGTGGGTGTGGTGGGTGTGGTGGGTGTGGTGCGGTGTGGTGGGTGTGGTGGGTGCGGTGGGTGTGGTGTGGTGGGTGCGGTGGGTGTGGTGGGTGTGGTGTGGTGGGTGTGGTGGGTGTGGTGGGTGTGGTGTGGTGGGTGTGGTGGGTGTGGTGGGTGTGGTGGGTGTGGTGGGTGTGGTGTGGTGGGTGTGGTGGGTGTGGTGGGTGTGGTGTGGTGGGTGTGGTGGGTGTGGTGGGTGTGGTGGTTGTGGTGGGTGTGGTGGGGTGGGTGTCGTTCGTGTGGTGGGTGTGGTGGGGGTGGAGGCGGGGGTGGGTGTGGTGGGGTGTGGTGGGTGTGGTGTGTGTGGTGGGTGTGGTGGGTGTGGTGGGTGTGGTGCGGTGTGGTGGGTGTGGTGTGTGTGGTGGGTGTGGTGGGTGTGGTGCGGTGTGGTGGGTGTGGTGGGTGTGCTGGGTGTGGTGGGTGTGGTGGGTGTGGTGGGTGTGGTGGGTGTGGTGTGGTGGGTGTGGTGGGTGTGGTGTGGTGGGTGTGGTGGGTGTGGTGGGTGTGGTGGGTGTGGTGGGTGTGGTGCGGTGTGGTGGGTGTGGTGGGTGCGGTGGGTGCGGTGTGGTGGGTGTGGTGGGTGTGGTGGGTGTGGTGGGTGTGGTGGGTGTGGTGTGGTGGGTGTGGTGGGTGTGGTGGGTGTGGTGGGTGTGGTGGGTGTGGTGGGTGTGGTGTGGTGGGTGTGGTGGGTGTGGTGGGTGTGGTGGGTGTGGTGGGTGTGGTAGGTGTGGTGGGTGTGGTGGGTGTGGTGGGTGTGGGTGTGGGTGGGTGTGGTGTGGTGGGTGTGGTGGGTGTGGTGGGTGTGGGGGTGTGGTGGGGTGGTGGTGTGGGGTGGGTGTGGGTGGGGGTGTGGTGGGTGTGGTGGGTGTGGTGGGTGTGGTAGGTGTGGTGGGGTGGTGGGTGGGTGTGGTGGGTGTGGTGGGTGTGGTGGGTGTGGTGGGTGTGGTGGGTGTGGTGGGTGTGGTGTGGTGGGTGTGGTGGGTGTGGTGGGTGTGTGGTGGGTGTGGTGTGGGGGGTGGTGGGTGTGTGGTGGGTGTGGTGGGTGTGGTGGGTGTGGTGGGTGTGGTGTGGTGGGTGTGGTGGGTGTGGTGGGTGTGGTGGGTGGGTGGTGTGGTGGGTGTGGTAGGTGTGGGGGTGTGGTGGGTGTGGTGGGTGTGGTGGGTGTGTGGGTGGTGGGTGTGTGTGGGTGGTGTGGTGGGTGTGGTGGGTGTGGTGGTGTGTGGTGGGTGTGGTGTGGTGGGTGTGGTGTGGTGGGTGTGGTGGGTGTGGTGGGTGTGGTGGGTGTGGTGGGTGTGGTAGGTGTGGTGGGTGTGGTGTGGTGGGTGTGGTGGGTGTGGTGGGTGTGGTGGGTGTGGTGGGTGTGGTGGGTGTGGTGGGTGTGGTAGGTGTGGTGTGGTGGGTGTGGTGGGTGTGGTGGGTGTGGTGGGTGTGGTGGGTGTGGTGGGTGTGGTGGGTGTGGTGCGGTGGGTGTAGTGGGTGTAGTGGGTGTGGTGGGTGTGGTGGGTGTGGTGGGTGTGGTGGGTGTGGTGCGAGCGGTGGGTGTAGTGGGTGTAGTGGATGTGGTGGGTGTGGTGGGTGTGGTGGGTGTGGTGGGTGTGGTGCGGTGGGTGTAGTGGGTGTGGTGGGTGTGGTGGGTGCGGTGGGTGTAGTGGGTGTAGTGGATGTGGTGGGTGTGGTGGGTGTGGTGGGTGTGGTGGGTGTGGTGTGGTGCGGTGGGTGTAGTGGGTGTAGTGGATGTGGTGGGTGTGGTGGGTGTGGTGGGTGTGGTGCGGTGCGGTGCTGTGCGCGTGTGCGGTCGGTACTGTGGCCTGTGGTGAGCGGTGCGGTGCTGTGCGGTGCGGTGCTTGCGGTGCGGTGCAGTGCGAACCTGTGCAGAAGGAGGCGCTGCGGCAGATGGAGGGGATGGGTTCCTGGCACAGCTTGCCCGCTTGCTCGTACGTGCAGTTCCGGCAGCACGGGGAGTTACGGTCACTGAGCACGGAGGGGGGGGGGCGTCACGGGTGGGGGTGGGGGGCACATGGAAAACAGCAGCGAATCGTGGGGATGCACAAAGATAGAGGCATGCGAGGGGGTGGGAGGGAGGGGAGTTTCACACTGGGCACACCAATTACTTAATAGAGCCTCAAGATGTTGTGTTTTTAATATATATACACAACTACCATTAACAAGCGATTGAGAAAGACAGCATTTGTACCGTGGAACAAGCCATGAGCGTGCGAGCCTATGAACGTGCGAGCGAATGGTTGGGAGTGTGCGAGTGAACGAGTGATCATGTTTGCGGACGTACGAATGAGGGAGTGCACGAGTGACTGCGCGAGTGAGTGTGCGAGTGAGCGAGTGTGCGAGTGAGTGCGCGAGTGAGTGTGCGAGTGAGTGAGTGCGCGAGTGAGTGTGCGAGTGAGTGAGTGCGCGAGTGAGTGCGCGAGTGAGTGTGCGAGCGAGTGTGCGAGTGAGTGTGCGAGTGAGTGCGCGAGTGAGTGTGCGAGTGAGTGCGCGAGTGAGTGAGTGTGCGAGTGAGTGAGTTTGCGAGTGAGTGTGCGAGTGAGTGAGTGTGCGAGTGAGTGTGCGAGTGAGTGAGTGTGCGAGTGAGTGTGCGAGTGAGTGAGTGCGCGAGTGAGTGTGTGAGTGAGTGTGCGAGTGAGTGAGTGTGCGAGTGAGTGAGTGAGTGAGCGTGCGAGTGAGTGTGCGAGTGAGTGAGTGTGCGAGTGAGTGTGCGAGTGAGTGAGTGTGCGAGTGAGTGTGCGAGTGAGTGAGTGTGCGAGTGAGTGAGTGTGCGAGTGAGTGTGCGAGTGAGTGAGTGCGCGAGTGAGTAAGTGCACGAGTGAGTGTGCGAGTGAGTGAGTGCACGAGTGAGGTGAGTGTGCGAGCGTGTGGGTCAGCGCATGGGTGAGCGAGTTAGTGAGCGCGCGAGTGTAGATGTGTTAACTACTCACTGTTCGGTAACCTGCATTGCCACTGGGTATCAAAGGGGCAGGGCAGCGTTACCTCTGTGTACATAACGGTTGGGGTCAGACGAGGTGAAGTGGATCGCAGCCACAGTTTGGTAAGAACCAATCAGACAGTTCCACGTGGGAATGTGTGATTGGTTACACCTGGCCACAAACGGGTATAAGAAGGGTGACCACGCAGAGCGTGGGGAGTTCTCTCCCTACACGAAGACCGAAGACCGGGCTAAGGCTCGGCGCATCCAGTGGTCAAGACCCATATTTTTCAGATTTTAAATTTCACACTAAACTTACAATTTAGCAATCTTTGAAATAACGTAATCAACCTGACCTTGCGTTAATTGTGTTTTGACCGACCGTCTGTGTTGCGTTATATGGTTTCCAAATCTTGCTAAAACGTGTTTGATTTTGTGTGCTCCCACGTTTCTCTCTCTCTCTGTGTCCCCTGTTGTATCTGTGTCTGTATATATATCCGCGGTCATGTGTCTCCTCTCTCTCGTCAATTTAGCTCTTCTGTACCCGATGATGATTGCTTGTGTTGCAATCGAAACGTCGTACACTATCATGTTAATTTATTATTTCTACGTGACTTTACCGAACAAAACAAAGAATAACTAAACGAGTACCAGAGTGAGCGAGTGAACGGGCGAGCGAGTGAACGAATGTAGGAGTGCGCGAGTGAGTGCGTGAGTGAGTGAGTGAGCGTGCAGGCGAGCGAGTGTGCGAGTGTGCGGGTTTGTGAACGTACGAGCGAGCGAGCGAGCGCGTGAGGGAGCGCGCGGGGAGAGCGAGCGAGCGAGCGAGCGACCGAGTGCGAGAGCGGGCGGGCGGGCGAGCGCGGCGACGCCCCACCTGCACAACTTCCCCGGGCGCAGCTTGCAGGTGTCGGTGCAGCAGGCGTCAATGTGCGCAAAGGCGGGGCCCGCGTCACACTGCTCGCCCTCCTCCACGCGAGAGTTCCCGCACAGCTTCACCGTGCGCGGGAAGAAGCAGCGCGACGCCTTCGCCTCCAGCGTCTTGTGGATGGCGCGCTTGCTGCAGTTGGAGAACATCTGCAGGCGCAGCGGCGGCAGCAGCAGCAGCATCGGCATCAGCAGGAGCAGCAGTATTAGTAGCAGCAGCAACAGCAGTAGCAGCAGCATCATCATCAACAGCAGCAGTAGCAGCAGCAGCAGCAGCATCATCATCACCAGCAGCAGCAGGAGCAATATCAGCAGCAGAAGCAGCATCAGCCGCAACATCATAATCATCATCAGCAGCAGGGCAGCGTTGGAGCAGCAGGCGTGTGTCTGCTGGGTCTGCAGCCCTGGTCAGGTCTGCAGGGCCGTTTCGTTCATCGCGGCTCAATCTAAGCACGCTCGGTTGCTTCGACCACGGCAAGAAGGGGCGGCCTACCGTCGCACGCCGGCAGACTGACCATGATAGAATGGTGGGGGCGGTGCGGGGGGGGGGGGGGGGGGGAGTTCAAGGTGGTGGGATGGGAGATGGGAAACATGGCAATGAAGGTGGTGGTTGTGGTGACAGTGATGATGGTGGCGGTGGCAGTGACGTCAATGGTGGTGACGATGGTGGCGATGGTTTAGCGATGGGCACCTCCGCGTACGGGCTCGTGGAGTTGGCCGATGACGATGGCGGTGATGATGATGACGGTGGCGACGATGGTGATGACGGTGGCGACGATGATGGGGGTCAAGGCCGGGGTGGGGGGTCAAGGCCAACACCACCTTGTTGTTCTCGTGGTCCCCGCTCACGGCGTAGGGATACATGACGAACTTCCCTCCGGCTTCGTCCGGGGCGGAGCACTCCGCGCTGTCGGGGTCGTGCTCCGCCCCAAAGTTGTGCCCGAACTCGTGGGTGGTCACCAAGTCTGCCTCCTGATAACGACAAACAACAACAAACATTTTTTGATTTAAAGCTTTTCGTGACTGCAGGGATTCGTATTCTTGGTTCTTTCGGTAAAGTCACCACCACGTAGAAGGGGACCAATAAAATAATAAAAATATAAAACAAAAAAATTATCGCGACGTTTCGACTGCAACACAAGCAATCGTCACCAGGTGTGAAAACCACAGCAAGAAAATTTTCTTCTTCATCATCAGGTGTGAAAACCACAGCAAGAAGGGAAATTCGTTTCTTGCTGTGGTTTTCACACCTGATGATGATTTGCTTGTGTTGCAGTCGAAACGTCGAGAGAATTTTATCGTTTAATATTTTTATAATTTTATTGTTTGCCTTCTACGTGGTGACTTTAACCGAAAGAACCAAGAATACAACAACAAATATCTCACACGCACACAGGCACACAGCGGGCAGTGTGCTGGGGAGGCAAAGGTGGCCGGGCATGATGCTGGCCACACCACACCCCTTCGTATATCTTGCCAGCTTACGTAGGTGCTCGCCGACAGCATTTGCCCCAAAAGTTTGTTGAGGCTATACGGGGGGGGGGGGGGGTCTCTGTCGTTGGGTATTAATCCTTTGATCAATGTGGCCACTTTTCAATAGCGTAGCTTACGTAAGACTTCGGCTTTTACAATTGTAAATGTTGTCGATTTACTCTCCAACACACCGGTGGGCTGAAGTAGTAAACTAATTGGCGCGTTGTTTACGTGACAAACCTTACTGCCTGTGTCGGGTGGTGGAGGGTTACGACACATTTCTATTCTTGGTTCTTTCGGTAAAGTCACGTAGAAGGGAAACAATAAAATAATAAGAATAGAAAACAATATTATTTTATTGTTTCCCTTCTACGTGACTTTACCGAAAGAACCAAGAATACGAATCCCTGCAGTCACGAAGGCTTTAAATCAAAAGACACATTTATACTTACGCGATCGAACCCAAAAACTTTTATTATGAATTCATACATAAGCCTGTTGGGGCAAGTGCTGTTAACGAGTAGCTCCTATGAAGGCCGAAGGCTTTAAATCAAAAGACACATTTATACTTACGCGATCGAACCCAAAAACTTTTATTATGAATTTATACGTAAGCCTGTTGGGGCAAGTGCTGTTAACGAGTAGCTCCTATGAAGGCCGGCACGGCACACGAGGGGAGCTGGGGGGTAGCCAGCACCCAAGCCCAGCTGCCTTTGTCTCCCGAGTGGCGATGTTTTACAATCCACCCAGTTTACTCATTTAAGGATGAGTCGGCCTAGCGGAGGGCTCAGGATCGGTGCAGGTATTGGTCATTGGGTGCTGGCCGTGAGCGGGAATCGAATATCGGGTCACCGGGTTCACCGCGCAGCGCACTAACCGCTGAGCCACGAGGCACCCCCACACAAAATCACAGACATAGATCCCCCGTACAGCCTTAACAGACTGAAGGTCGGAACGGCACACGAGGGGGTGGGGTGGCCAGGCACCACGCCCGACCGCCTTTATCGCCTCAGTGGCGATGTCTTTCCAGACCACACCAGCTGCTCATTTGAGGCTGATTCGACCTAGGGGAGGCCCAGGACCGGTTCAAATATTCGCCACTCCGAATTTGTCGTGAGCGGGAAATAGAGCTCTGGTCGCCGGTTTCGTAGCGCAGTGGCGCTACCCATTGTGCCATCCTCACACACACACACGCACGCACACACGCACGCCCGCACACGTGTGTGTGCACACCTTGGTGAGGATGGTCTTCCCATAGTTCATGGTGCTGGTGAGCCCGGTGTTCAGGAAGATGTATTTTTTGGCTTGTTCGTTAAAGTAGCCTACACAAACAAACGCACGCAACATACACGTCACAACACCACGCACATCGTCACAACACACGCATGCTGTTGGGGCAACTGCCGTGAGCGAGCAGCACCTATGAAGGCCGGCACGGCACACGAGGGGGTGGGTGGCCAGAACCGCGCCCGGCCGCCTTTGTCTCCCCAGTGGCGATGTTTACTACACACCGCACCAGGTGCTCATTTGAGGCGGTGTCGACCTAGGGGAGGCCCATTACCGGTTCAGATAATCGTCACCGGTCTTGGCCGTGAACGGGAATCGAACCCGGGTCGCGGGGTTCGTAGCGCAGCGTAGCGCTAACCGCTGCACTACTGCTCACATACACACCTGGTGCGGTGTGTAAACATTGCCACTAGGGAGACAAAGGCGGTCGGGCGTGGTGCTGGCCACCCACCCCCTCGTGTACCGTTCCGGCCTTCATAGGTGCTCGCTAACAGCACTTGCCCCTACAGTCTGTTAAGGCTATATGGGGGATCTTTGTCTTTATCTTTGTGTGCGTGTGCGCCCACCCCCCTCCCCGTGCGTGCGCACTCACTGGGCGTGCAGATGCCTCCCACGGCGTTGGGCTTGGGCGAGCCCACGTAGGCGAGGCCCAGCGTGCCCTGGCTGAAGTCCTGGTACGTGAAGAGGTGCGCCAGGCACACGTTGCGCGCGCTCTCCGATACGTCGATGCTGAATTGCTGCTCTCAAATCAAAGCGCACGCACAGGCACACACACGCACGCACAGGCACGTACACATACGCGCACACACACAGGCACGTACACATACGCGCACACACGCGCGTGCACGTACACACACGGGGCAGGTGCTGTTGGTGGTGCAGCACCTGTGAAGGGCAGCACAGCACACGAGGAGTCGGGGTGGCCAGCAGCACCACGCCCGACCGCCTTTGTCTCCCGCATTGGCGATGTTTACTACACACCGCGCCAGGTACTCATTTGAGGCCGAGTCGACCTAGGGGAGGCTCAGGGACCGGTTCAGATAATCGTCACCGTTGTTGGCCGTGAGCGGGAATCGAACCCGGGCCCGCCAGCTTTGTAGCGCAGCGTAGCGCTAACCGCTGCGCTACCGCTCCCCACCGACACGCACGTCTTCCCTGTTGGTGCCATGTCTCCCGCCACCTGCCCCCATGTGCCCCCCACCCCGCCACCCCCTACCACCAGGCCCCCCCCGAGTCGGTGAGCCCCGTCGGCAGTACCTCGAGCAGGGCCTTGACGTTCCACGCGGCGGCGCCCGGCGGACTCGTGCCGTTCATGTTGTAGTGGCGCTTGCTGGAGCTCACGGCCGTCGGCTTCTGGTGGACGATTATCTACGCACCACGCGGGGACGACGCGGGGAGACACGCGGGGAGACACGCGGAGACGCGTAAGGAGAGGCACGCAGAGATGTGGGGACTCGTGCAGGGACAAAGGGAGAAGTGGCGAGATGTGGAGAGACACGGGGGACGCGCGGAGACGTGGGGAGACACGGGGAGAAGTGTGGAGAGACACGGGGAGACGTGGGGAGACACGGGGAGACGTGGGGAGACACGGGGAGACGTGGGGAGACACGGGGAGACGTGGGGAGGCACGGGGAGACGTGGGGAGACACGGGGAGAAGTGTGGAGACACGGGGAGACGTGGGGAGACACGGGGAGAAGTGTGGAGACACGGGGAGACGTGGGGAGACACGCGGAGACGTGGGGAGACACGGGGAGACGTGGGGAGACACGGGGAGACGTGGGGAGACACGGGGAGAAGTGTGGAGACACGGGGAGACGTGGGGAGACACGGGGAGACGTGGGGAGACACGGGGAGAAGTGTGGAGACACGGGGAGACGTGGGGAGACACGCGGAGACGTGGGGAGACACGGGGAGACGTGGGGAGACACGGGGAGAAGTGTGGAGACACGGGGAGACGTGGGGAGACACGGGGAGACGTGGGGAGACACGGGGAGACGTGGGGAGACACGGGGAGACGTGGGGAGACACGGGGAGACGTGGGGAGACACGGGGAGAAGTGTGGAGACACGGGGAGACGTGGGGAGACACGGGGAGACGTGGGGAGACACGGGGAGACGTGTGGAGACACGGGGAGACGTGGGGAGACACGCGGAGACGTGGGGAGACACGGGGAGACGTGGGGAGACACGGGGAGAAGTGTGGAGACACGGGGAGACGTGGGGAGACACGGGGAGACGTGGGGAGACACGGGGAGACGTGGGGAGACACGGGGAGACGTGGGGAGACACGGGGAGACGTGAGGAGACACGGGGAGACGTGGGGAGACACGGGGAGACGTGGGGAGACACGGCCAGGCACGTGGAGACACGGGAAGGCACGCGAGGGGAAAGACACAGAGACGCGGGGAGACAAGGGCATGTATACTGTTGTGGTTGATGTGGGTGGTAATGTGGTAGTTGTTCTTGTGGTAGTTGTTGTGGTCGTGGTTGTTGTGGTGGATAGCTCACCTGATCGATCTGTAGTCCGTAGCCCCGGTAGTTGTTGTTGTGGGTGGTTGTTGTGGGTGGTTGTGGGTGGTTGTTGTGGTTGTTGTGGTGGTGGTGGTGGTGGATAGCCCACCTGATCGATCTGTAGTCCGTAGCCCTGGTAGTTGTTGTTGTGGGTGGTTGTTGTGGGTGGTTGTGGGTGGTTGTTGTGGTTGTTGTGGTTGTTGTGGTGGTGGTGGTGGTGGATAGCCCACCTGATCGATCTGTAGTCCGTAGCCCTGGTAGTTGTTGTTGTGGGTGGTTGTTGTGGGTGGTTGTGGGTGGTTGTGGGTGGTTGTTGTGGTTGTTGTGGTGGTGGATAGCCCACCTGATCGACCTGTAGTACGTAGCCCTGGTAGTTGTTGTTGTGGGTGGTTGTTGTGGGTGGTTGTGGGTGGTTGTTGTGGTTGTTGTGGTGGTGGATAGCCCACCTGATCGATCTGTAGTCCGTAGCCACGGTAGTTGTTGTTGTCCCACGTGGTGATGCGGTAAATGTCATCCACTCGGTCAATCAGCTCAATCTGCACGCACACACACACACCCGGACACAAAGACAAAGATCCCCCGTGTAGCTTTAACAGACTTTTGGGACAAGAGCTATTAGTGAGCGGCACCTATGAAAGCCGGCACAGAGACACGAGGGGGTGGGTGGCCAGCACCACGCCCGGCCGCCTTTGTCTCCCCAGTGGCGATGTTTACGCACCGCACTGGGTACTCAATTGAGGCCGCGTCGAACTAGGGGAGGCCCGGGACCGGTTCAGATAATCGTCACTGGTGTTGGCCGCGAGCGGGAACTGAACGCGGGTCACCGCGTTCGTAGCGCTAACCGCCGCACTACCGCTCACCGACACGCACACAGACACGCAGATGCACTCG
The DNA here is from genome assembly GCF_010993605.1 of Petromyzon marinus. Taxonomy (NCBI): domain Eukaryota; kingdom Metazoa; phylum Chordata; class Hyperoartia; order Petromyzontiformes; family Petromyzontidae; genus Petromyzon; species Petromyzon marinus. Next base: position 10,722,989 of record NC_046111.1, read on the forward strand.
CACGCACACACACACGCAGATGCACTCGCACGCACACACACAGATGCACTCGCACGCACACACACACAGATGTACTCGCACACGCACACACACACAGATGCGCACCCACACTAAAAACTAACCTATTTTGTATTTTACCAGGTAAGGC